>PVKP010033602.1:12468-25008 GCA_004027715.1 Plecturocebus donacophilus | reverse complement strand
AGTTTCACCATGTTGGACAGGCTGGTCTCAAACTCCTGACCTCAGGATCCACCCGCCTCAGACTCCCAAAGTGCTGGGATTACAGGTGTGAGCCACTGCACCCCGCCATTTTTGTTTGTTTGTTTGTTTGTTTTAAAGAGATAGGGTCTCCCTCTGTTGCCCAGCCTGGAGTGCAGTGGTGCATTCATGGCTCACTGCAGCCTCGAACTTCTGGGCTCAAACAATTCTCCCTCCTCAGCCTCCTGAGCAGTTGCGACTACAGGCGTGCGATGCCACACTTGAATAATTTTATTTTTTGTAGAGACTGGGTCTCACTTTGCTGCTCAGGCTGGTCTGGAACTGCTGAGTTCAAGCAGTCCTCCCACCTCAGCCTTCAAAAGTGCTTGGATTACAAGTGTGAGCCACTGTGCATCGCCAGTTTATTTTATTTTATTTTATTTTATTTTTTGAGATAGTCTCGCTCTGTCGCCCAGGGCTGGAATATAGTGATGTGATCTCAGCTCACTGCAACCTCCGCCTCCCAGGTTCAAGCAAGTGTCCTGACTCAGCCACCCAAGTAGCTGGACTACGGGTATGCACCACCACGCCAAGCTAACTTCTGTATTTTTAGTAGAGATGGGAGTTTCACCATGTTGCCCAGGCTGGTCTTGAACTCGTGGCCTCAAGGGATTGGCCCACCTTGGCCTCTCAAAGTGCTGGGATTATAGGTGTGAGCCACCATGCCTGGCTGAATCTAAAGAGTTTTAAACCAATTCTGTTCCTGGCTCCAGCGGCAGCCTCATTTCTAGAGGCCAACGTGTGGCCAGTTACTGAACACCCGGGTTTCTGAGAAGAACTTTGCTTCTCCTCTTTCCCCACCACTAGCTCTTTAAAAAAAAAATTATCGGCTGGGCGTGGTGGCTCACGCTTGTAATCCTAGCACTTTGGGAGGCCAAGGCGGGCGGATCACGAGGTCAAGAGATCGAGACCATCCTGGCCAACATGGTGAAACCCCATCTCTACTTAAAACACAAGAAATTAGTTGGGCATGGTGGCGTATGCCTGTAGTCCCAGCTACTCGGAAGGTGAGGCAGAATTGCTTGAACCTGGGAGGCGGAGGTTGCAGTGAGCCAAGATCACGCCACTGCACTCCAGCCTGGCGCCTGGCAACAGAGCGAGACTCTGCCTCAAAAAAAAAAAAATTTCTCTTCGTAGCTGGGTGTGGTGGCTCACACCTATAAATCCAACACTTTGGGAGACCAAGGCAGGAGAATGACTTGAGCCCAGGAGTTCAAGATCAGCCTGGGCAACATAGCAAGATCCCTTTCTCTACAAAAGTTAAGGGCAGGGCTCAGTGGCTCATGCTTGTAATCTCAGCACTTTGGGAAGCCGAGGCGGGTGGATCACCTGAGGTCAGGAGTTCAAGACCAGCCTGGCCAACATGGGGAAACCCCATCTCTACTAAAAAATACAAAAATTAGCTGGGCATGGTGGCAGGTGTCTGTAATCTCAGCTACGCAGGAGGCTGAGGCAGGAGAATCGCTTGAACCCGGGAGGCGGAGGTTGCAGTGAGCTGAGATTGCACCAGTGCACTCCAGCCTGGGTGACAGAGTGAGACTCTGTCTAAAAAATATAAAAACAATGAAATGTTAATTTCTCTTGACACCTCAAGTGTGCCTAAGCAAATCCAGCCCCCAGTTAAAACTAGCTCCTGCCCCACCATCTCCTAGGGCCAACTAGGTGCGCCTGGCACACGAAAGACATGAATTCCAAATCTGACACTTCCGTGAGGCGGGCACTGTTACCACATTCACAGAAGAGACTGGGGTTGAGAGCAGTCAGCCAGTGAAAGAGCCAGGTGGACCTCTTCTTACTACACTCCAGGGCCTTCTCAACCCCAGCTGGGCTGGATTCCAGAGCCCACGCTCCCCCGTCTCCTCCTTGGGTAGGGCCCCAGGGTCTCTGCCACAGAGGCCTGTCTGTGAGTCTGGGTCGGTTCTCTCTGGTCTCTGGCCTTCAGGTGGGGTTGCTTTCTCAGCCCCTCCCCTTGGGCACCAGGTCTCTGCCTCTCTCTCCACACAGTCAGTCTTGGATCTTGCTGCTCTGCAATTTCAACCTCGAATGTCCTTTTCTTCCCTAACCTAAATCCTAAACTAGGCTGGGCTCAAGTGGCTCATGCCTTTAATCCTAGCACTTTGGGAGGCCGAGGCAGGAGGATCGCTTGAGGCTGGGAATTTGAGGCCAGCCTGAGGAACACAGAGAGATCCCATCTCTACAAAATAAAAATAAAAAAAATTAGCCAGGCGTGGTGGTGCACGTCTGTAGTCCCCACTTCTCAGGAGGCTGAGGCAGGAGGATCACCTGAGCCCAGGAGTTTGAGGCTGCAGTGAGCTCTGACTGCATCACTGTGCTCCATCCTTGGCAACAGAGCGAGACCCTGTCTCAAAAAAAAAAAAAAAAAGTGGGCCTGGTGCAGTGGCTCAAGCCTGTAATCCCAGCACTTTCGGAGGCTGAAGCGGGTGGATCACTTGAGGTCAGGAGTTCAAGACCAGCCTAACCAACATGGTGAAACCCCGTCTTTACTAAAAATACAAAAATTAGCCAGGCCTGGTGGCACAAGCCTGTAATCCCAGCTACTCAGGAGGCTGAGGCAGGAGAATCGCTTGAACCCGTGAGGTGGAGGATGCGGTGAGCCGAGATTGCACCATTGTACTCCAGCCTCGGTGACAGAGCAAGACTACATCTCAAAATGAAAAATAATAAAAAGTGCTGGGCACAGTGCCCAGTGTGAGCTATGCCTCCCAGAAAGCAGTGTTTCAACCATAGGATGCAACCTACTTAAAGGCTGAGCAGTCGAGCTCAAGGTGGCCCAGCCCCCTTGCTGCCACCGACCCTGCAGACAGGCCAGGGCCTGGCAGACACTTCTAGAGCAGTGGCAATGCCCACCTTGTGCCCCTGTCTTGCACACCATACTCTGAGATGGTCAGAAGTTCACACTCCCTGCAGGGAGAGCCAGTGCAGGGGGAATCCCAGGCAGAATCAAACGGGGTCAAACCAGCTGCTCCCCAATCCAGGGACCAATCTGCTGGTCAGTAACCCCCAGAGCCTCCACTTCTCACCCCAACAGAGTCACAGGCCCATGCCCAGGACACTCCCACAACATCGGCCAGACCGTGCACAGCCATAGCTCCTTGCAGACTGCAACACATTCTCACACTCACCAGTTCTCTCTATCTCTCTCTCTCTTTAAGACGGAGCCTCGCTGTCGCCAGGCTGGAGTGCAGTGGCACGATCTCAGCTCACTGCAACCTCTGCCTCCCGGGTTCAAATAATTCTCCTGCCTCAGCCTCCCAAGTAGTTGGGACTATAGGTGCACGCCACCATGCCCAGCTAATTTTTTTTTGTATTTTTAGTACAGACGGGGGTTTCACCATGTTGGCCAGGATAGTCTCGATCTCTTGACCTCGTGATCCACCTGCCTCAGCCTTCCAAAGTGCTGAGATCACAGGCATGAGCCACCACGCGCGGCCTTTTCTCACAGTTTCTCTAGTCTCTCAGGCCATGGGTCTCTGCCTGGCACAATGCTCCGGCCCCACATCACTAGGCCAATGCCAGGCCATTGCCTGAGTTCTGCCCTCACCCCATTCTTCAGCACAGCCTCCCACCAGGCCAGGCTCTGAAAGTACCACAGCACATGGCAGAGTCTGTAGGGAGACACCGATGTCTGCCACCACTGGCCTTGTGGTCTATCCCGTAAGCTCGAGGTGGCTGGAGGGCAGGGACCATATCTAGCCACACTCACCACCAGGTCATCCAGGGGAAGTTCAGGCATGGTGGCATGAGCCTGTAGCCCCAGCCTCTCGGGAGGCTGAGGCAGGAGGATTGCTTAAGTCCAAGAGTTTGAGTCTGCAGTGAGCTCTGACTGCACCACTGCGCTCCATCCTGAGTGACAGAACAAGACCCTGTCTCAAAAAAAAAAAAAGCAGAGCCCTCACCCTCAGCAGGGCAGAGAGGGGCACGGCTCAGTGAACAGTAGGCAGGCACTTGTCACTTGTCACGGCAGGCAAGTTATTAAACTTCCCTGAGCCTCAGTTTCCCCATCCATAAAGTGAGGATGATGAAATCACATCACAGCACAGGCCTGAGGATTCAACAGGGCCATGGGTGTGAATACTTCCTCTCGCTCCCCTGCCCGCAACCTCAAAGCTCTCCCCAGAAAGCTCCAGGAGAAACCTTCGCCAGGTCCCCAGAGCAGGGAGGGAAGACTCCAGGCAGCAATACCCTTTTGGGGGTCCCTGCTCTGGGTCCCCAGACCTCCTGCCCTCTCCACTCGGCCTTGGAGCTCTGAGGCTGTGCTCTTCATCTCCGGTTGGAATAACCTCCCACCTTCCCCAGGAAGCCTTGCAGACTGGACACAGGGATCCCTGTCCCCTGAACAGCTCCTCACACCCCAGGCCCCGAAGGCCCCATCAGGGACTTCCCTGTACCCTGTGAGTCACTTCCGAAGGACAGCAAGACACATCCCTGTCCTGTCCACCTGACCACCACCAACCAGCCCAGGTCACTGCTATATTCAGACTCCAGAAGACTAGGGGGTTACTGTCCCCTTTCCAACCTGGCCCCAAAAGCGGGGACCAGTGGAGAAGAGGGGCCTCGGCAGGAAGCTTTCAGCTTCAGTGACCCGCTTCTCTCAACCTCAACAACTCTGATCACTCGGGTTGTAACTGATAAGGCATCTGCACCTCCTGGCCCTGGGCAAGGGGCCATCATCATTATTATTAATTATTACTATTATTATTTGAGACAGAGTCTCCCTCTGTCATCCAGGCTGGAGTACAGTGGCGTGATCTCAGATCACTGCAACCTCCACCTCCTGAGTTCAAGTGATTCTCCTGGCTTAGCTTCCCAAGCAGCTGGGACTATAGATGCAAGCCATCATGGCTGGCTAATTTTTCTATTTTTAGTAGAGACGGGGTGTCACCATGTTGGCCAGGCTGGTCTCAAACTCTCGACCTCAGGTGATCTGCCCACCTTGGCCTCTGAAAGTGCTGGGATTACAGGCGTGAGACACCTCACCCAGTTTTATTATTATTATTGAAACAGGATCTAGCTGTCACCCAGGCTGGAGTGTAGTGGCACGATCTTGGCTCACTGCAACCTCCGCCTCCCAGGCTCAAGCCATCCTCCCACCTCAACCTCCTGAGTAGCTGGGATTACAGGCATGTACCACTATGCCATTATTTTTTTTGCATTTTTGTAGAGACCAGGTCTCACTATGTTGTCCAAGCTGTTCATGAATTCCTTGGCTCAAGCGATTCCTCCACCTCGGCCTCCCAAAGTGCTCGGATTACAAGCGTGAACCATTGTGCGCGGCCAGGCCCAGGGGTGCTGAGAACTCCAGTTTCCAGACTTTTCCAGCACCTGCCTGGCACGTGCATGTAGATGGGCTGGATCAACAGACAATATCAATAACAGCCAAAATGTATGGGGTACTTAGTATTAGGCACCATCTGAACGCATGACACGTTTTAATACATTTCCAACTATGAGTGAGGTACGATTAAAATTCCCATTTTGGGGCAGGCTGGGCACGGTGGTTGACGCCTGTAATCCCAGCACTTTGGGAGGCCGAGGCGGGCAGATCACCAGGTCAAGAGATCGAGACCAGTCTGGCCAACATGGTGAAACCCTGTCTCTACTAAAAATACAAAACTTAGCTGTGCATGGTGGTTCGCACCTGTAGTCCTAGCTACTCCGGAGGGAGGCTGAGGCAGGAGAATCGCTTGAACCTGGGAGGAGCCTTGGTGACAGAGTGAGACTACGTCTCAAAAAAAAAAAAAGAAATCCCATTTTACTGATACAAAGAGCGAGGCCCAGAAAGTTTAAGACACTTGCCCAGGGTCACACAGCAACAGTCTCCAGAGCCCATATAACCTGTCTTTCGTCACTCTCTATGATCCTGATAGGGAACACGTGTCCCAGGCTGGACCCTGTCTGAGGCCGCTTCGAGTCCAATCCCTGCCCAGCCCCAGGGGTCCAGCTTGGCTGTGTGGGGTGCAGCAGGGGAGGGAAGGGAGGCTGGGTCCACAGCCCAGCACTGCCCACACTCACCAGCACGCGGTCCCCCAGGCGCAGGTCCTTGTCGCCCCGCTTCACAGAGCCGCTGTCCGAGAGGTTGGAGCCCGACTCATTGCCCGTCTTCACCGAGCTGTTGAGGACGCTCTCCCGCAGGGGGATGACGCGGCTGGTCAGCGGGGGCGTGGCCGTGCCTGAATGCAGTGACAGGTTCTGGGCAGTCAGCGACTCCACGGAGTGGGCATCACTACCTGAGCCCTCAGCCGCGGGCTGCCGGGTCAGCTTGGAGGGCCGTGTGAAGATGCCCTGGAGAGCCGGGCACTCGAAGTAGCGCACGCCACCCACCGCACCGTCATTCTTGCCCACCGGGTCGTCCAGCACCACGCCAGCCCACTGGCCCGGTGCGAACTGAGTCTCGCCCAGGTACTGCACCACGCCTGGCTTCACGCCGTTCACCCACACCCGCTCGCCCACCACAAAGTCCCCCAGGAAGTCATCGCCCACTTCGGCCGCCTTGGGGCCTGGCTTCTCGGGGGCGGCAGCTGCGGCCGGGGAGGAGGAGGGTCCCGATGACTGCTTGTGCAGAGGGGAGCCTGCAGAGAAGGAGGAGAGGGAAAAAGGTGGCTGTTAGGGCTGGCCTGGGACTGGCCCCTGGGTGGCCCCAGGAGCACAGAGTCTAGGGTTGGGAGGTGGCTGATTTGTATTTTTTGCTAGAGGTGGGAATTCACCATGTTGGCCAGGCTGGTCTTGAACTCCTGACCTCAAGTGATCTGCCCACCTCGGCTTACCAAAGTGCTGGGATTATAGGCACGAGCCACCACACCCAACCCATATTTATTTACTTTTTGAGACAGGGTCTTGGTCTGTCACCCAGGCTAGAGTGCATTGGCGAGATCATGGCTCTCTGCAGCCTTCACTTCTGGGGCTCCACAATCCTCCTACCTCAGCCTCCTGAGTAGCTAAAACCACAGATACATGCCACTACACTGGGCTAAGTTTTGTATTTTTTGTAGAGATGAGGTCTCACTATGGAAACCGAGGCAGGCATGGTGGCTGTCTCCCCGACTATTCCAGCCCTCCAGGCAGTCCCCAGGAAAGTACACCCTCAATCAGTGTTTCCAGGCTGGGTGCAGTGGGCTATGCCTGTCATCCCAGCACTTTGGGAAGCTGAGGCAGCCGGATCACCTGAAGTCAGGGGTTCCAGACCAGACTGACCAACATGGTGAAACCCCGTCTCTACTAAAAATAAAATAATTAGCCGGCTGTGGTGGCACGAGCCTATAATCCCAGCTACTCAGGAGGCTAAGGCGGGAGGATCACTTGAACCCGGGAGGTGGAGGTTGCAGTGAGTTGAAATCATACCACTGCACTCCAGCCTGGGGGAAAGAGAAAGACTTCATCTTAAAAAAAAAAAAAGCAGCAGCAGCAATGGCTTCCCACTGCTCAAGGAAACTCCAAGTCCCCGGCCAGGGAAGAAGCCGTTCTCAAGGATTACGAGCCACCTCCCCACTGGGTGGCCTCAGGTCCTCAGCTGTTGACCTGAGGACCTCCCCTGTGGCCCCCATGTGGGGCCCAGGTGTTGTGCAAGTGGTCAACGAGACCCCCATCCTCGTCCTCAGACAGAGACAGGGCCCACAAAAAGCTCCCAGCCTGTTTCCTAATAGAGGGACACAGCCACAGACTCCTTGTATAAAGATGTCCCCTTCTGTCTTTCTTGGGAAAGGAAAGAAAACCCTAGTAACTCTCTCCTGGGCCTCCCCATCTGTTCCCTCCCCAAGCTGCAGCCTAGCCTAAGGCCTCAGGGTCCACAGACCCAGGAAAGTGGAAGGGTGGCTAGGGTCAAGACCAGTGTGGGCAGCATAGCAAGACCCCGTCTCTACAAAAAATAAATAAAATAATTAAAATAGCTGCTGCATTTATGAAGGGCCAACTGCATGCTCCTCAATGGATAGGGCACTTTTTTTTTTGAAACAGTCTTGCTCTGTCACCCTGGCTGGAGTACAATGGCACGATCTCGGCTCACTCCAACCTCTGCCTCCCAAGTTCCAGCGATTCTCCTGCTTCAGCCTCCTGAGTAGCTGGGATTACATGCATGTACCACCACGCCAGGCTATTCATTGTAAGCATACATTATATTCTTATCTTGCGGATTTGGAAACAGAGAATAAGAGACGTGCGCAGGTCACCCAGGCCGAGTAGGACCCAGCTGATCTGGCTTTGGAATCCTCCCTCTTTTTTTTTTCTTTGAGACAGTCTCACTCTGTTGCCCAGGCTGGAGTCCCCAGGCTGGAGTGCAATTGCATGATCTCGGCTCACTGCAACCTTTGACTTCCGGGTTCAAGCCATTCTCATGCCTCAGCCTCCTGAGTAGCTGGGATTATAGGCGCGCACCACCATACCAGGTCATTTTTTTTTTTAAATTTTAGTAGAGATGGGGTTTTGCCCGGCTGGTCTCAAACTCCTGGCCTCAAGCGATCCTCCTGCCTTGGCCTCCCAAAGTGCTGGTATTATAGGTGCGAGCCACTGCGCCCAGCCAGAACCCTCCCTCTTGACCACTCCCACAGGAGCAAGTGCCAGCTCCTACCCCATATCCATTACTTTTTTTGAGATGGAGTTTTACTCTTCTTGCGCAGACTGGAGTGCAATGGTGCATTCTCAGCGCACTGCAACCTCTGCCTCCAGGGTTCAAGTGATTCTCCTGCCTCAGCCTCCTGAGTAGCTGGGATTGCGGGCACACGCCACCACGTCCAGCTAATTTTTGTATTTTTAGTAGAGACAGGGTTTCACCATGTTGGCCAGGATGGTCTCAATCCCTTGACCTCATTATCCACCCCCCTCAGCCTCCCAAAGTGCTGGGATTACAGGTGTGAGCCACCGCATCTAGCCCCCCATATCCATTTCTAGGACCCTTTCCTGTGCAGAGAGAGCTCTGTGACCTCTACTAACTGAACAGAACTATGGTAGCACAGGTAAGGCCTGTTTCTACCTGCCCTCTGTGCGTAGAGCCCAGAGAAAGGTCCCCAGGTTGAAGGTCACCCAGCATGGCTATTCTTGGTGAGACACTGTCTGATCAGCTGTCCTGTCCCCAGCTGTCCCGGCCCAGGCGGATCCTCAGGTAATCTCACCCCGACTCCCGCCCCTCCCAGGGGTCACAGGCCCAGGGACCAATTGTTTCAACAGCTGCAAAAATCCAAGCCACAAGCCCATGGCAATTGCACGTGGGTACTTTGCTTCATTCTTCCTCTTAGTAGGGGGACCCTCAGCTGCCCCTGCATCACAGGGACAAAACCCATTTTCAGCTTCCTGCAGTTGGGAAACCACAGGAAATTCCCCATCCTTCCAGGGAGTCAGCAGTGACACACTGGCTTGGCCAGGGCAAGCCAAGTTGATGGCTTTCCATATCAGTGGCTGTTTCCTCATGACATAACAAAGGACCAGATCAAAAATAGGAAGGGTCGGCCAGGCGCGGTGGCTCATGCCTGTAATCCCAGCACTTTGGGAGGCCAAGACAGGTGGATCACCTGAGGTCAGGAGTTCAAGACCAGCCTGACCAACATGGAGAAAATGTGTCTTTACCAAAAAAAAAAAAAAAAAAAAATAGCTGGGCATGGTGGCGGGCGCCTATAATCCCAGCTACTCAGGAGAGGCAGAATTGCTTGAACCTGGAGGGCGGAGGTTGCAGTGAGCTGAGATGGCGCCATTATGTTCCAGCCTGGGTGACAAGAGCGAAACTCCATCTCAGGAAAAAAAAAAAAAAAACATACACAGACACACAAAACAAAAAACAAACAAACAAAAAATTAAAATAAACCTCCTACATGTAGTTGATCCATTCCCTGGACAGCGATTCCCAGGTCAGACAAAAGGCACAAAGGAATTTACTCCAATTTCAAGTTCAAAGCATGACAAGGGCCTAAGGACACAGGGAAGGGTGGCCACAGCTGGTGGCGTGGTCCTGCAGCTGCTGGGGATAATGAGGGGGCTCAGATGACACATCCTCCCCTCCGCCTTGGAGGGTTCGGGTCCTGCCCTGCCTGAGGAAGAGGGGACTGGCCTTTTCCATTCCTGCCCAATCTCACCAGCACCTACTAGATCAGACCCTGTGTCAGACACTGTGGACAACAGGCATGGCCAAACAGGGTCCGGCAAGGGGATAGAGTGCGGATGCCAGCAGCTACAATTCAGCTCGCCATGTCACCTGTGTAAGTGAGGAAGGGACCCAAAGTGTGGGGCCCAGGGGAGGGGGAGGGGGCTCCTCCTTGAATGGAGTTGTGGGTATTTCCCATGACCTCTTGTCTCAGAAAGTCACAGAGCTGGCTCCCCCATCTCCTCAGAGAAGCCTTTCATGACTGCTTTATCTAAAACTCATCACCCCGGCCGGGCATAGTGGCTTACGCCTGTAATCTCAGCACTTTGGGAGGCCGAGGCAGGCGGATCCTGGGGTCAGGAGATTGAGACCATCCTGGCCAACATGGTGAAACCCCATCTCTACTAAAAATACAAAAAATTAGCTGGGCATGGTGGCAGGCACCTGTAATCTCAGCTACTCGTGAGGCTGAGGCAGAAGAATTGCTTGAACCCAAAAAGCAGAGGCTGTAGAAAGCTGAGATCATGCCACTGCACTCCAGCCTGGGCGAGACAGTTTCAAAAAAAAAGAAAAGAAAGAAAAGAAAAGAAAAAGAAACAAAGAAATTGATCCCCATGTGCTCAGCTCAGTCAAGATCGAGACCCGCCTCCTCCAGGACCTAACAGCCAACATCCTCGACCCACAGGACCTCCTTCCTCAGCCCTGGCCAAAGCTGCTCCACCATCCTCCCCATCTCAGGAGGCCCCGCACCCACCCATGCACTCAGGCTGCAAACCCCATTGCTCTACCGGCTCTCCCTTCCCCCAGTCTAGCAATTCCACAGAAGAAATCACTCCTAATTCATTTATGCCTCCTCCTCAGGGCTCAGAGGCTCGCCTATTTTTTTTTTTTTTAGACGGAGTCTCGCTCTGTCTCTCAGACTGGAGTGCAGTGACACAATCTCGGCTCACTGCAACCTCCACCTCCTGGGTTCAAACGATTCTCCTGCCTCAGCCTCCTGAGTAGCTGGAATACCAGGGGCCCACTACCACACCCAACTAATTTTTTGTATTTTTGGTAGAGACGGGGTTTCGCCACTTTGACCAGGCTCAGCTCGAATTCCTGACTTCAGGTGATCCACCCACCTCGGCCTCCCAAAGTGCTGGGATTACAGGTGTAAACCCAGCCAGAAATATATATTTTTAAAAAGAAAAAATAAAATAAGGGAATGCATTCTTTGGTCTATTTCCAAAGGAAATAAGAAAGAAAAAAACTGACTATCTTAACCTTCACACACACACACACAAAAACCTGAATCTAAGTCCCTCCAAACCGAGGAGCGGTGACATAAATTATGTTCACATCATTCAGATTATTAAGCAACCTTTAAAACATTATTTGTCCAGGCTCTGTGGGACATGGTTTATGATGTGATTCTTGGGGACACAGTAGAGTTGAGGAGCACCCCCACATCTAGCACAGGGCACAGTGGCCTGGGGTGGGGAAGAGGAACAGGGAACAACAAAAAATGAATCAATTAAGAAACACTGGCCGGGCCCAGAGGCTCACGCCTGTAATCCCAGCACTTTGGGAGATCAAAGTGTGTGGATCACTTGAGGGCAAGAGTTCAAGACCAGCCTGACCAACATGGAGAAACCCCATCTCTACTAAAAATACAAAAATTAGTCGGGCGTGGTGGCGCAAGCCTGTAGTCCCAGTTACTCGGGAGGCTAAGGCAGGAGAATCACTTGAACCCAGGAGGCGGAGACTGTGGTGAGCTGAGATCACGCCACTGCACTCCAGCCTGGGCTACAGAGTAAGACTCTATTCCTTGCCCACCCCTCAAAAAAAGAAACACCAAGAGGGAGCTAGGCATAGCAGCTCAAGCCTGTAGTCCCAGCTACTCAGGAGGCTGGGGCAGGAGGACCCCTGGAGGCCAGGAGTTCAACACCAGCCTGGGCAACATAGAGAGAGTCCCATCTCTACAAAAAAATAAAAATAATAGAAAATAAGAAAATAGCCAGGCGCAGTGGCACACACCTGTAATTGCAGCATTTTGGGAGGCCAAGGCAGGCAGATGACTTGAGGCCAGGAGTTCAAAACCAGCCTGGCCAACATGGTGAAATCCTGTCCCTACTAAAAATACAAAAAATTAGACAGGTATGGTGGTGGGTGCCCGTAATCCCAGCTACTTGGGAGCCTGAGGCAGGAGAATTGCTTGAACTCAGGAGGCAGAGGTTGCAGTGAGCCAAGATTGTGCCATTGTACTCCAGCCTGGGCCACAGACCAAGACTCTGTCTCAAAACATAATAACAGGCCGGGTGACCAAGACTCTGTCTCAAAATATAACAGGCTGGGTGCGGTGGCTCAGGCCTGTAATCCCAGCACTGAGGGAGGCCAAGGCGGGCGGATCACGAGGT
>PVKP010033602.1:0-12368 GCA_004027715.1 Plecturocebus donacophilus | reverse complement strand
GGTGAAACCCCATCTCTACTAAAAATACAAAAAAATTAGCCGGGCGTGGGAGAATTGCTTGAACCCGGGAGGCAGAGGTTGCAGTGAGCCGAGATCGCGCCACTGCACTCCAGCCTGGCGCCTGGCGACAGAGCAAGACTCTGTCTCAAAATAATAATAATAATAATAAATAAATAAAATAACCAAGAGGGGCCTTGCAGGGACCCACAATGTTGACATGTCACAAACTGAAATGTGTGATGAACTCAGCCCTCTGCCCCAATGGTTTAGGGGCAGATAAAAAAGTATCCTCTGCTAGGACCTGGTCCCTCCCTAAATATTCCACAGAACATAGCTCCACGGGATGTTCCTAGGTATTATGAAAAAAAGAAAAATTAACTTCCAAGTTCAAATAAGCTTGAGAAACAGCAACTTCCATAAAGTGAAGGGTACTTGTCTGCAGGACTTTTCAGAGCCTTTGATGTGCCAATGAGCACTCTGACCATAAAGGAGGGGCTATAAATAAGGTGACCACATGATTTAGCATCCACACCCGGATGCTTCTGGGAGTAAGAGATGCTCTTAATATAGCATCATGCTGGCCGCTGTGGAGGCTCATGTCTGTTATCCCAGCACTCTGGGAGGCTGAGGCGAGAGGATCATTTGAGCTCAGGAGGCACATAGCGAGACTTTGTCTCTACAAAATAATACAAAAATTAGCAGGGCATGGTGGTGTGCACCTGCAGTGACAGCTACTTGGGAGGCTGAGAAAGGAGTTGGGGGCTGCAGTGAACCCTGATTGTACCACTGCACTCCAGCCTTCGTGACACAGTGAGACCCTCTCGAAAAGAAAAGAAAAAAAAGAGAAGAGGCATTATAGCAATACGACAGGCATCAGCCAGGCTATCTCAGGCAGAGCTCCGTCCTTCTGCCTCGAGTACACACTTTCCTCTTGGGATCATCTAAGGAAACCCTCCTTCCTGTCCACAGCAACTCCACAACATCTTACCTGCAGCCATCCCAAGGGGCCCACTGCGTCTCTCTCCTTTCCAACCCCACGGGGCTCTGTCCCCCCTTTAGTGTGCACAACCTGCCTCCCAGGCTAACTGGGGTGTGTGTCTGCACACCCCCAGAACAGGAGCCCGAGGAGGTGGACTCTCACCAATGCCCCTCTCATCCCCTGGACCCCCTGGGCTGAAACACAGACAGATGGCACAATCTGACTCCCCCTTCCTGGTGTCCCCAAAGGAACATGCATCAGTGCCCTGAAAATCTCAAATAGCTTTCTCCTCGGAGCCCCCTCTTCTCTCCAGAAGGTGCTCAAAGGCAGAGGTTAGGAAGGAAGGAATGGGGTCTCCACAGCTTCCCTCAAGGGAGCCGCTTTCCCCTCCGCCAGCCCCCACACTGGGTCCATCCCAACCTGGTTCCACCCTTCAGTCCACACCTCCTCCAGGGAGGACCGAGTATACATCCACCAGCCCACCCTGAGCATGGAGGGGTCCCTCTGAAGCTCACCTCTCTCCCATGGCCACCCCAGCCCCAGCCTCCGGAGCATCGCCCCTAAGGAAGGGACCTCCCTCCATCAGCCCACACTGTCCTGAACCCCAGGCTTTGCCCAGCATTCTTCCTGAACCAAATGGAATTCCAAACCCCCCTTCTGTACCCACCTCCTCCCAAACCAGGAGAACAGAGCCCCTGCCCAGCAGACGCGGCTAGGGAACCCAGGGCAAGAGCGGCCTGGGAGGCTTACCCTGGAAAGAACAGAGCCAGCTCCCCATGGAGAAGCCCTCGGCCAGGCCACCGGGCAGGCAGGCAGGTGCTGGCAAGCAGGCCCCCGCCCCGTCGGATCGATCCTGGACCACGTCAGGGGCATTAGGAGGCAGCCCTGCCCCCAGCCACCGCTGGCCACAGATCAGGCTTGGCTTCCCCGTCCTGATGCCATTTCAAAGTTTAGGATGTGGTCAGTGGAGAGCTGAGAAGCTGACCTTGAAGGGACGAGCTTGCCCAACATCTCAGACAAGTCACTTAAAGTGGGGACAATCCCACCTGCTCTCCTGGGGCTGGGGAGGTTCCTAGAAACTTATGGATAGGAAAGAGAAAGACACTATCCTCTAGGTGGGTAGGGGTCCCCCCTCAGGCACTTCAGGCTGGTGCCAAGGTCTGGAACACACACAGGGTGCAGGGAGATTAAGTTAGTGAGTTAGAACCAAAATGCTGGCCGCGTGCAGTGGCTCACACCTGTTACCCCAGCACTTGGGGAGGCTGAGGCAGGCAGATCACTTGAGGTCAGGAGTTCAAGACCAGCCTGGCCAACATGGTGAAACCCCAACTCTACTTTTTTTTTGTGGGGGTGGGACAGAGCTTCACTCTTGTTACCCAGGCTGGAGTGCAGTGGCGTGATCTTGGCTCACTGCAACCACTGCCTCCCGGGTTCAAGAGATTCTCCTGCCTCAGCCTCCTGAGTAGCTAGGATTACAGGCGTGCACCACCATGCCCAGCTAATTTTGTATTTTTAGTAGAGACCGGGTTTCTCCATGTTGGTCAGGCTGGTCTCAAACTCCTGACCTCAGGTGATCTGCCCGCCTCGGCCTCACAAAGTGCTGGGATTACAGACATAAGCCCCCGTGCCCGGCCTCTGATTCTACTAAAAATAGAAAAATTAGTTGGGTGTGGTGGCGCTACTTGGGAGGCTGAGGCAGGAGAATCGCTTGAACCTGGGAGGTGGAGGTTGCAGTGAGCCGAGATCACACCATTACACTCCAGCCTGGGCGACAGAGCAAGACTGTCACAAATAAAAAACAAAACAAATTTTGAAGAACTGCCCGACTTTCCTGAAGCAGTTGCACCATATTACATTCCCACCAGCAATATATGACCATTTCTTGGACCCAGGAGGTGGGGGTTGCAGTGAGCTGAGATCGCGCCGCTGCACTCCAGCCTGGGCAACAGTGAGACTCCATCTCACAAACAAAATCAAGGCCAGGCGCGGTGGCTCATGCCTGTAATTCCAGCACTTTGGGAGGCTGAGGCGGGTGGATCACCTGAGGTCGGGAGTTCAAGACCAGCCTGACCAACATGGAGAAACCCCATCTCTACTAAAAATACAAAAAAAATAGCTGGGTGTGGTGGCGCATGCCTGTAATCCCAGCAACTCGGGAGGCTGAGGCAGGAGAATCGCTTGAACCTGGGAGGTGGAGGAGAGGTGAGCCGAGATCACACCATTGCACTCCAGCCTGGGTGACAAGAGCATAACTTCATCTCAAACAAACAAAAAACAAAAACCAAACGCCCTGGGCCCAGCCCTGTGTGCACCCTGGAGGGGCAGCTGGGGATAGGATATAGGACCTCACCTCACTTCGCCCAGCTCCCCATCTAAGGGTGGGTGACACTCACACACACACTTGTCCTGAATCTCCTGGATCCTGAGGTAAGGCCACAGGAATGTTAGGGGACAATTGTGACCAACCTAATGGGAACAGGTAGCTCCTCCTCCCATCCACCTGTCCAGGGCATGAGCCAGGTGTGTGGGGCTGGGACTGGACTCAGTCCCCCAGGCACCCCACCCCTGGGGAGGCACAGGGGTTCAGTCTGGCATGAGTCTCAGCTCCTGGCCCTGTAGCCCTGGGCAATGCAGCTGAGATGCCAAGGCTCAGTGCTCTCATCTTTATTTTTATTTTTTACATAGAATATTTCTTTGTTGCCCAGGCTGGAGTACAATGGCGTGATCTCGGCTCACTGCAACCTCCACGTTCCAGGTTCAAGCCATTCTCCTGCCTCAGCCTCCCGAGTAGCTGCGATTACAGGCATCTGCCACCACACCTGGCTAATTTTTGCTATTTTTAGTAGAGATGAGGTTTCGACACATTGGCCAAGCTGGTCTCGAACTCTGGACCTCCAGTGATCTGCCCTCCTTGGCCTAAAGTACTGGGATTACAAGCGTGAGCCACCACACCCAGCCAACGGTCTCATCTTTAAAATGGAGAGAAGAGGACGTGGAGGGAGGGAGCCTGACAGTGGCACACGGTCGGCCACTGGGATCATCAGTCCCACAAGTCCTCACCCAGGACCTTTCTCACTGCAGCCCAGCGCCCCACTTCTTTCTTTTTCTCTTTGAAATAGAGCCTCACTCTGTCGTCCAGGATGGAGTGCAATGGCGTGATCTCGGCTCACTGCAACCTCCACCTCTTGGGTTTAAGTGATTCTCCTGCTTCCCAAGTAGCTGGAATTACAGGTGTGGGCCACCACGCCAGCTAATTTTTATATTTTTAGTAGACATGAGAATTCACCATGTTGGCCAGGCTGGTCTTGAGTTCCTGACCTCAAGCAATCTGCTCCCCTCCCTCAAAGTGCTGGGATTACAGGCGTGAGCTACTGCCCGGCCCTCAGGGCCTTTGCAGCCTCTGTTCCCTTTGCCTGGATGCTTTTCCCTGAACCGCAGCCAGGGTGACTCCAGCTGGTCACTTGAGTCCTTGCTTCAATGTCACCCTTGGAACCAGGTCGTCCTTAACCACCCTGTCTGCAGCAGCGTCTGGGTTTGCTTGATTACCCCCAGCCGGGTCCCTGACCATGCTGCTCCACCCAGGACTTTGCCTCTGGGTGGGTTCCAAACCACCCTCCTGCCCACCTGCTCTGACCAGCTCTCCCGTGTAGCCCTGCGCCACCTCCTAGCGTGAGAGACACCCTCGAAGGTGCCCTCAAATGCTGCTCCCAGTGTGGCACAGCTCTGAGGACACAGGCCCTCCCCTCTCCACTGGGTGGGCAGCAGGGGCAGCAGTCCAGGCCCCGTCCGTGTGCCAGCTCCTCTGCCGGACACTGAGCTCATGCTTTGGGAGACAGCCACAGCCCTGTTCCCAGAGCAGACTCCAGCGTGCTCCCCTCCCTGAAAGACAGTGCCAGCCCCGGCCTCTGCCAGACCCATCTCCAGCTGCCCACTGCCCAGGGTCCCGGCCTCCGATGGGTGTGGCCGCCTCCAGCCCCTCGGAGAACAGATGCCAGTTGCATGGGTGGGTGAGGAAGCCCAATGGGCCAACAGGACTGGGGCTTCCCTGGCTCTTCCACCTGTCACTCTTCCCAGAGGCTTTTTTATTGCTTTTTTTTTTTTCTCGAGATCCTGGAACAGGAACAAAAGCAGCCCCGGGCAGCAGAATCTCTCCCGTCCTCTCTCCCAGGGTTCTGTTGTCTAGGCCAACTCGGTTTTGCTCCAGGCTGGCCCCCCCTTCCCCAGCCTGGGAGTCTAGTCTGCCCTGTAAAGGCAGTGGCCAGGCGGGCAACACGGAGACAGAGCACCACCAAGGCCAGCCACAGCCTCCGCTGCCACCATCGCCAAGGTCAGGTACAAGGTGTGGCTCCCCAGTCAACCAGGCATTCTCGGAGGGACACTTTCTCTCTCTGGGACAGCTTCACAAGGCGGGGGCCCCAGGCAGTCCGATCACCCAGTCCTCACCCCCACTCCCAGACCCCCGGGCAGTGTGACTAGGAAGCAAGTGGCACGTCACAGGCCACACTGCAGCCCGTTCCCTCCAGGGAACCATTGAAATGACAGCAGGTGATGACACCAGGAGCACAGGGCGGTGCTTGCCATGGGATGCAATGACATGAGAAAAAGCAGACCATACAATTTAGCTGTTTAAAACAACTTGTGGCCAGGCGCAGGGGCTCACACCTGTAATCCCAGCACTGTGGGAGGCAGAGGTGGGAGGATTACTTGAGGTCAGGAGTTCAAGACCAGCCTGGCTAACATGTTGAGACCCTGTCTCTACTAAAAATACAAAAAATTAGCCAGGCACGGTGGCGGGTGCCTGTAATCCCAGCTACTAGGGAGGCTGAGGCATGGGAATCGCTTGAACTTGGGAAGGGGAGGTTGCAGCATGCCAAGATCGCGCCACTGCACTGCAGCCATGGCAACAGAAGGAGACCCTGTCTCAAATAAACAAACAAACATAGCTAAACATAGAAAAGGTACAGTAAAAATAAGGTTTAAAAGGTAGATTGGGTCAGATGTGGTGGCTGACACCTGTAATCCCAGAGTTTTGGGAGGTCAAGGTGGGAGGATTCCTTGAGGCCAGGAGGTGCATCCTGGTCAACAGACAAGATCCTGTCTCCTGCCTGTTTTTTTTTCAGACAAGTCTCACTCTGTCGCCCAGGCTGGAGTGCAGTGGTGTGATCTTGGCTCATTGCAACCTCTGCCTCTCGGGTAGCTGGGATTACAGGCACCCACCACCATGCCTGGCCAATTTTTTGTATTTTTAGTAGAGATGGGGTTTCACTATGTTGCCCAGGTTGGTCTTGAACTCTTGAATTCAGGTGATCCGCCTGCCTTGGCCTCCCAAAGTGCTGGGATTACAGGCGTGAGCCACCACACCTGGCCACTTTATTTTTTATTTAAAAATAAAATAACTGCAACATGACAATGGCTAAAACTCAGGAATTGCCAGCGTCAGCAACAGGAAATGTTCAGCTCTGTTAGGATCCCGTGGGACCACAGCAAACGCCACCGTTAACGGAATCCTGGCTATGCTGTACAGCGATTAGGTTAAGTGGGAAGGGGCAAGGGGAAGGTTGGAGGATAACGGACATTTTTTTCTTTTATCACTTTCAAATTTTCCTGTAATGAGACGATGGATGGGCAAAAGGAAAAGAAATTGGAAATTAATCTTTAATGAGTTTTCTACCTGCAGGCACTTCAGGTTCATTAACTCACTTGATCCCATCAGGGAGATGCTATTATCCCATATGTGGCTCAGAGAGGTTAGGTCACTCTCCCAGGGTCACACAGCAGGAGCAGGGCTAGGAAGGGCACGAGAGCTGGATCCCAGCCAGAATTGGGGCCTCTCTAGATCAGGGAGGAACAAAGGGGAGAGCACCCAGAAGGTTCAATAAGACTGTCCTGCTGCACACCACACCCCAGCCCCAGGGTTGGGCTGGGCTGGTGCCCTTCTCCAGCCATCAGGCTACACAGCCCTACTTCTCACTGGACCAAGCTCAGCCCACTGGGTGCGTTCGCCCATGCCCTTCCCCCACTGCCTGCAGGTCCTTCCTCCTCCTCTTCTCATTTTCAAACTCCATCCACTGCCCTGCCCCTATCCTTAAGGCTGAGCTCAGTCAGGCTTCTTCCAGGAAGTCTTCCCTGATTGCCCACTCAGGAGCCCACCTGGGCCTCCCAGAACCCAGCTGTGAGCGCAGATGTCCTCACTCGGATAGCCACAGCCTCCTCACTGGCATCCCCACCTGGCTCTTAACCCCACAATCCATTCTCTGCACGTGGCCCAAGGGAGCGAACAGGGTGTGGTCACTCTTCTGTTGTTCTCCAGCCGTTCCCACCATCCTTTCCTCGTTTTCTTTTTGTCAGTCTCGCTCAGTCGCCCAGGCTGGAGTGCAGTGGCGTGAACTCGGCTCACTGCAGACTCTGCCTCCTGAGTCCAACTGATTCTCATGCCTCGGCCTCCCAAGTAGCTGGGACTACAGACACACGCCACCACATCCGGCTAATTATTTGTGTTTTTAGTATTTTAGGGTCAAGACGGGTTTCATCTTGTGGCCCAGTCTGGTCTCGAACTCCCGACCTCAGGTGATCCGCCCACCTTGGCCTCCAAAGTGCTTGGATTATAGGCATGAGCCACCACGAAGGGCCAAGATGGGGTTTCATCCTGTTGGCAAGGCTGGTCTCCTAACCTCAAGCGATCCTCCCGCCTCAGCCTCCGAAAGAGCCAGGATTACAGGCTTGACTCACTGTGCCCGGCCCCTACCACTCGTAAAACAAACCCAAACCCTGTGTCCTTCAGGTCTGCCTCTGCTGGCCTCCCTCACCTCTTTTCACACTCCTCTCCAACCAGACTTTCCTTCTTAATCTCTCTCTCTCTCTTTTTTTTAGAGTCTCCTTCTGTCACTCAGGCTGGAGTGCAGTGGTGTGATCATGGCTCACTGCAGCCTCCAACCCCTGGGCTCAAGCAATCCTCCCACCTCAGCCTCCTGAGTACTAGGGACTACCGGCACACACCACGATGCCTGGCTAATTTTTAAACTTTTTTTTTTGTAGAGGTGGGGTCTCACTATGTTCCCCAGGTAGGTCTGGAACTCCTAGGCTCAAATGTTCCTCTGGCCTCAGCCTCCCAAAGTGCTGTGCTGGGATTACAGGTGTGAACAACCATGCTGGCTTCTCTTCCTTTTCACTTTTTTTTTTTTTTTTGAGATAGAGTCTTGTTCTGTTGCCCAGGCTGGAGTACAGTGGCGTAAACTTGGCTCACTGCAGCCTCCGCCTCTTGAATCCAGCTGATTCTCATGCCTCGGCCTCCCAAGTAGCTGGGACTACAGACACATGCCACCACATCCGGCTAATTTTTTGTATTTTTAGTATTTTTAGGGTCGAGACGGGGTTTCATCTTGTGGGCCAGGCTGGTCTCGAACTCCTGACCTTAGGTAATCCGCCAGCCTTGGCCTCCCAAAATGCTGGGATTACAGGCATAAGCCACCACGCCCCGCCTTTTTCTTTCTTAACAAACCACATTCATTCTGGCCTTGGGGCCTTCGCATCCCCCATTCCCTCCACGTGGAACACCTCTTCCCCACCCCTCCTCAGCCCCACCATCTTCTCTTGCCTGGCTTCTCATTGCTGGAGAGGATTTGCCACTCTGGAGGCAGAGCCTGAGCCTTCACGAGGCTGCACTGGGCAGCGCTTCCCATGGGGTTCTGTGCACGGGCCTCACCCTGCGGCTTCCTCGCCCTTTCACGCTGCCCGTTTGGCTCTGCCAGGGACCCGATCCTGCCAACTGCCCACGACTTTGGCTCAGACTTTCCTTGACCCCCTTCCGCAGGACCCAGATCGTCCAGTCTGGCCCCAGCTGTGTCTGTCTATCCAAACTTTGTGCCAATCAGAAGAAATGGGCAGTGACCTATCCTGCTGGTTGGAGTGTCATCAGAGCCGGCTTAGTGCACAAGGGTGCTCATCACAGCATCATTTGTCAAAGTGAAAAGTAATAAACCATCGTAAGTTTTTCTTTTTTTGAAAACGGAGTCTCATTCTTGTTGCCCAGACTGCAGTGCAGTGGCACGATCTCTGCTCACTGCGACCTCCTCCTCTCAGGTTCAAGCAATTCTCCTGCCTCAGCCTCCTGAGTAGCTGGGACTACAGGTACTCACCATGACACCCGGCTAATTTTTGTGTTTTTTTGAAATGGAGTTTCACTTTTATCACCAGGGCTGGAGTGCAACGGTGCAACCTGGCACACTGCAACCTCCACCTCCTGGGTTCAAGTGATTCTCCTGCCTCAGTCTCCCGAGTAGCTGAGATTACAGGCATGCGCCACCATGCCCAGCTAACTTTTTTGTATTATTAGTAGAGACAGGGTTTCACCATGTTGGCCAGGCTAGTCTCGAACTCCTGACCTCAGGTGATCCAGCCATCTCGGCCTCCCAAAGTGCTGGGATCATAGGTGTGAGTCACCGCGCCTGGCTTAATTTTTGTATTTTTAGTAGAGATGGGGTTTCACCACATTGGCCAGGCTGGTCTTGAACTCCTTACCCCAAGTGATCCTCCCACCTCAGCCTCCCAAAGTGCTGTGATTACAGGCGTGAGCCACCATGCCCAGCTCAATCACAATTTTTGAAACCCCAGAGAATGGCTAAGAAATGGCTTCTAGTTTCCTCCATCATACTGATCTTGTTTTAAAACCCTCCTGTAGCTCTCATTATGAGGATGAAAATGAAACTCCCTGCACACCTCCAAGTGACCCAGGTCCACCTGCATCACAGCAGATTGCCCCGGCCGCACCCGCGTTCTCTCCCTCTTTTGTACGCAGGATGCTCCTTTCTGCCTCTGCGCCTTTGCACGTGCTGTTCCCTCTACCTGGAATACCCTTCCCTCTTTTTGAGAGGAAGTCTCGCTCTTGTTCCCCAGGCTGGAGTGCAATGGCACGATCTCAGCTCACTGCAACTTCCGCCTCCCAGGTTCAAGTGATTCTCCTGCCTCAGCCTCCTGAGTAGCTGGGATTACAGGCGCCTACCACCATACCTAGCTAATTTTTGTATTTTTGTAGAGGAGGGGTTTCACCACGTTGGTCAGGCTGGTCTCGAACTCCTGACCTCAAGTGATCCCGTCCGCCTTGGCCTCCCAAAGTGCTGGGATCACAGGCGTGAGCCACGGCGTCCAGCACCTTTCCTCTTCCGCTAGTGAATCTGCTATTCACCCTCCAGACCTCAGCTCCCATGTTCCCTCCCTGGGGCAGCCTCTGGTGACCTCCCAGAGCTGATCAGGCCCCATTACAGGAGCTTATGACACTCAGCGTCCCCCACCAGACTGGTCACAAAGTGGCTCCTGGGGCTCTTCCAGAAGAACGCTCATCCCATGCAGCCTGTCCCCTCACCCCCCGGTTCTTGGCATCACGTACCCTCCTTGGAGCCAGTGGCCGCCGCTCCTGAGGATGAAGCTGACCCGGTGGACGTCCGGCCCATGGGACTGGAGTGCTTCCCCCCACGGCCGGGGGGCTTCAGGCCACTGGGCTTCTGCATGGCGGTGCCACTGGGCAGGTGGACAAGGGTGAGTGCCAGTCACATCCTCTCTGCCATCTTCACTCACCTGCGGGCAGACAGGAGACATTGCATCATCACTTCCCAATGGCCCCCAGACCTCAAGGGCCACCGAGCAATACACATCCCTCCTGATATGGGCTGGTCGAGGCCACAGCCGATTGAACCTATCAGCTCACTGCTCCCTTGCTATGTGAGCCATATTCCCGTCCCCTGACTCATCATCCCAGCACCGCCCCTCTATCCCAGGGGCTGGACAAACACACAGAGAGGTTCGTGTCTTACGCCCTTACGTCCTGGTGTGGGGTCACCTGCCTCAAGTCCACACTAGGACATCATCTAGCCACACCCTCTGCCTGCCTTTCCACCAGGAAGGCTTCATGTCTATTTATTTTTGGTTGCAGAAATATAATTGAAAGATGTTGTTTCATCTTCTACGCCACAAGCATCCATCAAGCTGTTTGCAACGACCACTTTTTTGAGATGCAGTTTTGCTCTTGTTGCCAATGATGGAGTGCAATGGCACGATCTTAGCTCATCACAACCTCCACCTCCCAGGTTCAAGGGATACTCCTGCCTCAGCCTCCAGAGTTGCTGGGATTACAGGTACGCACCACCACGCTCAACTAATCTTGTATTTTTAGTAGAGACAGGGTTTCTCCATGTTGAACTCCCAACCTCAGGTGATCCGCCCACTTTGGCCTCCCCCAAAGTGCTAGGACTATAGGCATGAGCCACCATGCCCAGCCAAACCACTTTTAGACTGGGCACAGTGGCCTGTCATCTCAAGAGTCTGGGAGGCTGAGGCTGGAGGATCGCTTGAGCCCAGGAGATCGAGGCTGCAGTGAGCTCCAGCGCACTTCAGCCTGGGCGACAGAGTGAAACCCTTCCAAAGGGTGAGCTCCATGCTGACTATGGTCATTAAAAGGCCTAAAAAGGGCCAGGCGCAGTGGATCATGCCTATAATCCCAGCACTGTGGGAGGCCAAGGTGAGTGGATCACTTGAGGTCAGGAGTTCGAGACCAGCCTGGCCAACATGGTGAAACCTTGTGTCTACTAAGAATACAAAAATTAGCCAGGCTGGATAGCACATGCTTGTGGTCCCAGCTACTTGGGAGGCTGAGGCACGAGAATCACTTGAATCCAGGAAGTGGCAGTTGCAGTGAGCCAAGGTTCCACCAGTGCACTCCAGCCTGGATGACAGAGCGAGCCTTTTCCAAAAAAAAAAAAAAAGCCCTAAAAGGGCTGGGGGTAGTGACTCACACCTGTAATCCCCACACTTTGAGAGGTTGAGATTGAGGGGATCGACTGAGGCCAGGAGTTCGAAACCATCCTTGATAGCTTACCAAGACTGTCTCTACAGAAAACGAAAAATAAAAAATTAGCTGGGCATGGTGGCACATGCCTGTAGTCCCAGCTACTTGGGGGGCACAGGCAGGAGGATGGATTGAGCCTGGGAGGCTTCGGCTGCAGTGAGCTATGATGCACCACTGCACTGCAGCCTGGGCAACAGAGCAAGACTTTGTCTCAAAAAAAAAAAAAATGCAGTTATAAAATAGAACAAGATGATGTCCTTTGCAGGGTCATGGATGGAGCTGGAAGCCATTATCCTTAGCAAACTAACGCAGGAACAGAAAACCAAGCACCGCATGTTCTCACCTATAAGTGGGAGTTGAACAATGAGAACTCATGGACACAGGGAGGGGATCATCACACGCTGGAGCCTGGTGGGGGCGGGGAGGGAGAGCATCAGGAAGAATAGCTCATGCATGCTGGGCTTAATACCTAGGTGATGGGTTGACAGGTGCAGCAAACCACCATGACACACATTTAACTACAAACCTGCACATCCTGCACATGTACCCCAG
>PVKP010033601.1:0-24907 GCA_004027715.1 Plecturocebus donacophilus | reverse complement strand
CCAGCCACCCAGCCACCCATTCACCCAGCCATCTACCACCCAGTCACCCACACACCCTACATTTCCTGAGTACTTGTCTTATCCATACATATGCCATGTGCCAGGCACTCCCCTTGGTCTGGGGATCCATATGTCAGTGAAGGCACTGGACAGAGCCTTGCCCTTATGATGCTGACATGCAGTTGGGGAGATACAAGAAACTGATAATGCATGAACATTTAACATGATAGCAGGTGGTCATCGATCCGTGAGGGAAAACAAAGCAAGATGAGGGCTTACAGGAAGCTGGGGCTCTTAGGGAGGTCAGATTGGGTGCCCCATACCTCCACATGCATCCTCAGGCACCTATGCCCCCATGTATATGAGCACATCTGTACACATGGTCACACATGTGCACACAGGCCCTCCATGAGGCCCCATAGCACTGCTGTGTCTCCAAAGGCGTGGCCTCTGCTGGCCCTCTCTGGGAGGTCTGGCTGCCTCGAGCCTCTCTCAGTCTGGGCCCTCCAGTGACCTAGGCCAGGCCTGCTCCCTGGAGCCCAAGTCACATCTGTGTTGTGCTAGGTCTGCTAGCAAAGAGCCCGGGCGGCTCCTATGCAACCAACAATTCAAATCCACAGTCCTTCCCTGCGCTGGTCTGAGTTAAGGCTAGAAACAGCTGAATTCAGCGGCATCACCCCTGTCCTCCCACACATGGAACTCCCAACCCCAGGCTCTGGGAGAAGGAACACATACGCACAAATGTGCAAATGCAGCTCCAACACTCACTGGAAGGAGAGGTGACACTGTCTGGGGCGTCTGGGAAGGCTGGTCAGAGGAGGTGATGCCTCATCAGGGCTTGGAGTGGGAGGTTCCAGCAGGGTCAGCCTCACACACATGAAGGGCCTTGGATGTAGACACTGGACATCCTTCCCCAGGGAAGTAGCTCATTCAGTCATGGGACATTTCAAGGTGGTAAGAAGGTGTTCATCACACGGCTGTGATCATGTGCCCATATACAGACCACGCTGTCCTGGATGCATGAGGAGTTCATCTCCTAAATCCATGGTTCTCAACCGGGACAGTCCTCCCTCCCCAGGGGACATTTGGCAATGACTGGAGGAGTTGCTATTGGCATCTCCTGGATGGAGGCCAGGCAGGGCTGCTGCTGAACATCCCAGTCTAGTGCACAGGACAGCCTCCACCACAAAGAATCATCCAGCCCCAAATGTGAGCAGCACCAAGGTTGAGAACTCTACTCTAAACCCTGAAATTATCATTTGATAAGTGCAATTATAATGCAATGTCTTTTTGGTGCACCAAAGGCATTAATGTCTTCAATGTGAATATTTAAAACACACAGGTGACCTGTTTGGTGATTTATTTCTTAATAAAGCAGGGGCCTTGTAACATAGGAGTGGTTCCATGCAAAGGCAGCAGCATGCACTGGGCTCAGTGGCTCAGTGGCAAGAGAGCAGGCATCTGTAGTCGACTGCACCTGGGACCAAGGGGATGATGGGAATAGAGCCCAGAGAGGGGCAGGGGCTGCATCAGGCAGGGCTCAGATGCCAGGCAACAAACAGAGTGTGAACTGTGTCCTGGAGGGGGAGACCTGGAGAAAATTTAAAGCAAGGGGAGGATGGGGTCCATAGCGTGTTCTAGAAAGAGCTCTCAATGAGATTCAATTTTATACCCACAAAATTGGTAAAAATATCAGTTTGACATTGCCAAGTGTTGACAAGGAAATGGAGCAACTAGAATTCTCACACCCTGCTGATGGGAACATTTATTGGAACAAGCAATTTGGAAAATCCTTTGGCTTTCTTTTTTTTCATTTTTCAAACAGGGTCTTATTCTGTCACCCAGCCTGGAGTGCAGTGGCTCAGTCACAACTCATTACAGCCTCGACCTCCCAGGCTCAGTGATTCTCCCACCTCTGCCTCCTGGGACTACTGGTGTGCACCACCATGCCTGGCTAATTTTTTGTATTTTTTTTTTTTTTTTGAAGAGATGGGGTTTCACTGTTTCCCAGGTTGGTCCCGAACTCCTGGCCTCAAGTGATCCTCACACCTTGACCTCCCAAAGTGCTACAATTACAGGCGTGAGCCACTATACCTGGTCCTTTGGCATCTTGTAAGTGTCAATGTAAAGTCTCTTATCTCAGTAATTGCACTTATAAGGCAATTATGCCCCCAGGGAAACCCTCACACATAGGCATAGGGACAAGAACACTCCTTGCTGCACTGTTTATGGTAGTGACAGAAGGGAAAGATTAAAATGTCCATCTGAAAGAGAATGAGCAAATAACACTGTGTTACAGCTTTGAGGGGACTATGACACTACAGTGAGAAGGAGCAGACTCCATATGTGAGCACGGAGGAGCAGCCCCAGCATGGTGGTGAGCAACACAAGCCAGTCATTGAAAGCATCATTGTGCCACCATTTATAGAAAACATGCAGGAGAATGCATTAAGAATTTATACATACAGAGTAAAAGCATAACAACATGCATGGGGAAATGAAGCCCTGACTACTTCTGGAGTCGGGAAAGGGAGACAAGAGGGTCAGGAGGGTTCCATGGTCTCTGTGGTGTTTCCCTCCTTAAACTGGGCTGGGGAGGGTGTCAGAGGGACTTGACTCTGCCTCTACTTTCCTAACTCCTACAGTTTGTGCCCTGGAGAGTGAGCAGGAACATGACCTGCGTACCACCAATAGCATATGCAAGGTAGGGGGATGTTATCTGGGCTGTGTTTCACCAGCTCTCTTGACGCCTCTGTCAGCCGCGGGCTGTGCAGGAGTGAGCTGCCAAGATTCCTGCAGCTGCAGGGAGGTGAGCTCTGCCAGTAACCTGGAGGGGCTGGGATGCAGATCCTTTCCTAGTCGAGCCTCTGATGAGAAGCCAGCCCTGGCCAGTAGGTGGATTGCCGCCTGGTGAGGCCCTGGGCAGAAGCTACAGCTGAGCCATGGCTCATGGCCCGTGGAAACTGTGAGATACTAAACACGTGTGGTTTCAAGGGGCTAGGTGTGTAGTGGTTTGTGATGCAGCATAGAAAATCAATATCAAGGCTACCATGGTGTTGCCTATATTATTAGCTATATTTTTGGATATCTGAAATGTTTCATAATTAAGAGGTTAGGAAAGGCCCCTGTGGTGGCCTCACCTGTAGGAAGAAGGGACAGACTGCAGGGCATGAGACTGGAGGCTGGGAGGCCCAGGAGGAGCTGGCATAATGGAGAGGGGACAGGCCGTGCAGTGCAAGGTGAGGAAGGATGATGGGGCTGGTGTCAGGGCCGGTGGTGTGTGTGTGTGTGTGTGTGTGTGTGTGTGTGTGTGTGTGTGCGCGCGCGCGCGCGCCTGTAGCAAGTCCCCTTCATCCCTAGATTCCAAGGAAAGGGAGGGGCCCATGCCAGCAACTCCTCAAAGCCTAAGAAACCTGGATCCCAGCCTCACAGCATTAGAACATCAGAACAGCCAGACCTGGCAGTGCAGGGGCCAGAGAGGAGCAGAGGCAGCATTTTCCCAGGGTCCCCTGGGGAGCCTGGCAATGTGGGCTGGGGTGGGGCGGGGAAGGACAGATGGGGCTGTGGGAGGGAGTAGCTGCCGCTCCCCTCTCCAGGGATGCCCGTTCCCCAACTCCAGCCTGCATACCAGTGGGAGAGATGGTGAGACCCTCCCCACTCCTTGCTCCCACTGGTTCTCAGTTTCCCTAGTGATACTGGAGGGATGATCTCTGAGGACCCCCATGAGTTGGGTGGGATAGAGAAAGACATGAGAACACCTACAGATAGCCTAAGTCACCCCACTGGCATGCCCCCTCGACCTGGCAGCCTTTGGTTCTGTGGGAGAAGGAGGAACAGAAAGAGCAGGCAGTTTGCCCAGGGTCCCCAAACGCCCTGGTCTTCTAGCAGTGGAAGTGGGCTTGGGGGCTCAGTCTGAAACCCATTAGGCTACCCAGGATGAGCCTAGGGTGAGGGATAAAATGGCATTAGAAGGGTGTCCTTGCTGGGTGGCTTCTCCAAGACCCTCTGTCTTCCTCATATTATCCTTCCAACAACCCTGCAAGATGTGGTCTTGTTTGACTAATGAGGAGCCAGGGTTCAAAGAAGCCAAGGTACTTGCTTGGGGCTGCACAGCAAGAGGGAGTTAAGTCTCTGTTTTGTAAGGGGCTTTACCCTGAGTGGCCTTGGTTAGGGACCAGGGAGGCCTGAAGGGCCCCAGGGAAAGAACTCAGACAAAGCTTCCCTAGGATCCTTGATCAGGGTTTTGAAGAGTGAAGAGAAATTCCCCAGGCTGATCTAAAGGACAGAACATCCCAGGGAGAGAGACCAGCTAGGAACAAGACAGAGAAGACAGGTTTTTGTGAATGACTATGTTGTAAATTATACATGTGGCATATACTCAGAACATATCAAAACAACAGCCCATGGTTATAAAGGGAAAAGAGCCCCTTCCGCGCCCCGGGTCTGCATCACACTTCTCAGAACTAACAACCATCATCATCCAGGTACGTGTCTTTTCAGGTGTTTTTCTATCTCTATACAAATATCGTAAAAATAAAAACAGAGTCTGCTTTACATGTTGTTTTCCAGCTTGCTTATTTTCATGTATCCTAGTGTTTCTGTGAGATGTACAGGAGGAGGCTTGCTGGGGGGGAGAGCGAGCAAATCCTAGATTATTTCTGCCCGTGCAAGGCATCTCGAGGCTGCTTCTCCACACCTGCCCGGTCTTTTCTGCATCTGCTAAGATGACAGGGGGAAAGTGGTGCCCCATGTGGGATGGACATGGATCTGATCATGTGTGAAACAGAACACCCATTGGGATGTCTAGTGGCTGTGGATTCCCATTGCTATTGGGGATATCCTCTTGTGTATCCTCCTGCCTGTCTCCTTCCACCACGTGTTACGTGAATCTCCTAATTTGAAATTATTTGCAACTCATTCACATTTTGTAAAACCTCATGCTGCCCAAACACATTTGCCTGCTGTCTGGACAGAACAGTCAGCGTTCACCAAGTGAGATGCTAACCAGCTAGTTGTTCCGACACCACTGGATTGGGTAACCCTCCACCTTTGCATTGATTCACGATGTTCCTTTATCACCCATTATCTTGTAAATAATAGGGTCTGTCGCGGGTTTACTGAGTCTGTGCCATTGATCTGTTTATTCTTACAGTGGGACCACAAGGTTTGAACAATTGTGATAATACAATCTTGTTTAATATCAGAAAGCATTTCCCTCTTACACACACACACATTCTCTCTCTCACACACCTCACTTTATTTTTCCTAATTTTTGACTTATTCTGCTGAACCTGTTAGTTTTTCCAGATAAAGTTGGGAATCATTTGTCATTTTGCCTTTTAAAAAAAAATCCCAGCAGAGTTTTAATCGAACTGTCCTGTATGAGAACTCATTTAGGCTCTACCCACCTCCTCCCCTGCTGTCCCTCATCTTTCCCACTGCTCAGGTGACTCTACCTGTGTCAAGCAGATGGCAGGCGTCACCCAGGGGCGGTGTCCATTTCTGTGGTCCAGAGGACCCTTTCGCGTCCTAGCACTGGGTCACCCAAGTGGTAGGAGGTGCTGTGGGGAAAAACAGCACTGCTCCCTAAGAATTACAAAGAGCACTTGGTTTCTTCCTACAAATGGACATCAAAGCCAGGCCTGGAAGTGTCTGTCCCTGTGCGAGGCAGGGAGGAAGGGGCCGGGCAAGCCAAGCTGAGTCCAGGACTGGCCAGCCCCACCGGCTACAAACGGAGGGAAGAAGGCCGATCCACTTGGTCACCCTGGCACCAGGCCCTGTGGAATCATCGAGGGCACCCTGACCTGCTCAAGATGGCCACTTGCAGCTCCTGGCTTGCGTGCCTGGCCCTGCTTGGGCACTTTGTGGCCGCAAAATTCAAACTGTTTACCATGCAGAGTGACTCGGGGAGGCGGGAGTCACTGTTAGAAGTGAATTGTTTAATGAAGGAGGGAAGAGAAGCTGTAAACTGCAGCCCCTGAGCCTCAGTTCTTTGCTCTGAATTGACTTGCTGGGACTTGAATCTGAGGCTCTCACCCTGATCTCTCCTCAACACCATCCCTGAACCTTCCCCAGCTCTGGCTGCTGCCTCCTGTGAGAAACAGCCCCTGCATTCAGGTGCGGTGGCTCACACCTGTAATCCCAGCACTTTAGGAGACCAAGGCAGGCGGTAGCCTTGAGTTCAGGAGTTCGAGACCAACTGGGATAACATAGCAAGATCCTGTCTCTACAAAAAAAAAAAAAAAAAAATTAGCTGGGCATGGTGGTGCACACCTACAGTCCTAGCTATGTGGGAGAATGGCTTGAGCCCAGAAGTTAGAGGCTGCAGTAAGCTATGATTGTACCTCTGCACTCCAGCCTGGGCGACAGAGTGAGACCCTGTCTCCAAAAAGGAAGGAAGAAAGAAAAAAGAAACAGCTCCTGCTTTCCAAGAGTTTCCTGGCAGTGAGTAGAGGGAGTTTGCCACAGGAACAAGAGTGTCTGTGTGTGTTATTCTCCACCTAACACCAAGAACAAATGAGGCTGATGAACACGTGCGGGAAAGTAAATGCATCTAGTCTACAGGTGACTGGGGTGCACCTAACACCAGCCACTGGGGGCATAGGGGACACAAGAGTGACCAGGCACAGCCCCTGCTCCCTTACAGCGGGCGTCACAGGGCGAAGGGATGCTTTCATCCACTTGTTTATGCCGGCTGCCCACCTCCCAGCACTCATGAGAGAACCTGGCACTGTGTGCTGTAAAAATGCTGGTTGATAGGAGGAAGGAAATAAGCCAGGAGAGCAACATAGAAACAAGGAGCCCTCTTTTGATGGCTAGTCTGGGTTAGGGGTCTGGATTCTGGCCTTTGAGTCCCAAGGCAAGTTCTACGTTCAGATTTGGGGGTTCTAGGTTCTGGGACCTAGATTTTAGACCCAAGATTCCCTGTCCTTAATGCTAAGTTATGAGTTCTGAGCTCCAAGCTCTAGGTTGTAATTTGGAGTTCCACACCAAGGGCCCCAGGTTCTGGGTTTTGTGTTCTGAGAACTGGATTCTGAGGTCTGCGATCTGGGACCCCGTCTCAGAGGTCTTGGTATGTTCTGAGTTCTGAGCCCCAGGCTACACGTTCTGGGTTGAAGGGCCCAGGCTCTGAGCTCTGTGTTTCAGACTCTGGTTCCTGAGTTCTGGGGCGTAGGGTTATGGTTCCTGGTTTGGGGATCTAGGCTGCAGGTTCTCGATTCTAAGCTCTGGGGTCCAGGGCTGCTCTGGGTTCTGGATTTTGGGCCAGGCAAGTAGGATGGTTCACCAGAGGCCAAGTAGAGTTATTATTCATGCTTCATGCCTGGAAGGTAAGCTCCTTTAGGACAGATTCTTGCTTGTTTTATCCCCTGTGGTACCCCACGTCTACAACAGTGTATGGCATACAGGAGATGTTCAACAGGCACATCCGTGCACATGTGAACACCTGATCGCAGAAACACGCAATCCTGCCATCAGGATCCAGGGGCATAGGAGAGAGGACAAAATCTGCCCTCACTGTGGCTACAGCTGGCAGGAGGAGAGGAGGCCTCCTGCTCTGGAGCTATGGGGGGTGGAGGCCAGGGGGCCCAGGGCCACTATGCATCAGGTAGGAGACACGTGCCTACCCTGCCAAGCCCTAGGCTGGCTCCTGTTTGTACTCAGTGTCAAATCCACTGGGAAGGACAGGAGAGGGTACTGGTGGCACACCAGGACAGGAGTGTCCAGAGGTCAAAGTCTATCTTGATGGGCTGGGGCAGCTGAGACAAGATGCTGACCTTCCTGGGACTTTGGTCTGCCCAGCTCTAAGCGAGGGATCTCCCAGTGTCAGCAGCCTCCTACTGGGAATAATTAAAGGAAAATCTGGACCAAGTGGACATCAGAGCTATCAACAAAGATGGTAGCAATCAGAAATACCTGTCCTCAGGGCCCCTGGTGAATAAAGACCCTGGTGGTCAAAGATGATGACAACTAGGTTAAGAGAAGCCATGGCTGACCAGGGACGTACAGTCAGTGACTTGTCATTAGGGACGGTGGAGTAGACCAGAGATGATGTCTGTCAAGCACAACCTAGTCAGGGATGGGCGTGTCACATGCTGGCCATCAGGAGCCAGTGCTCAGAGGTCTTGGCAACCAGAATCATTGTTGATCAAATATATCATCAATCATTGATCAGGGGCATGGGTGGCTTCAGCTGTGGGTGACCGGGAACATTAGTGGAGAAAGCATAGGGTGTCCATGTCCTTGATGGCCAAAGGTACACGAGATATTAGTGACCAGATTCAATGACTGGAGACATGGGGTCCAGAGATCTTGATGAAGAGAACCTGATGCAGACCATTAGGGATCAAGGGCACTGGTAAGCAGAGGCATCAAGGATTAGAGAATTTGGTGATTAGAGACATTGGTGACTGGGGATGTTGATGACCAAGGATATCAGTGACCAGGGAGGTCAGTGATCCGAGGTATAAGGGACTTTGAACAATGGGGAGATGGGTCAGCAGAGACTTTAAAGAAAATTCAGCAATGACTGATGTTGGGCATCAGAGACATTGGTGATAAGAGATCTTGATGATCAGAGTTGAGCAATCAGGGATATTGGGAACCAGAAACACTAGTGACTGCATTGATAGGAAATCTGATGGGGAGAGGATCCTATGATCAGGTACACTGGTCATTAGGCATATGGCTGGAGAGAGATAATGGTGATCAGAAACAACTGATCAAGGACATCGTTAAAGAAACACTGGTGATAAGAAACAGTGTGATCGGTGATGTTGGAGACCACATGTGAATGATCAATCTATCTCGAGAAAAAACACTGATCAATCACAGTGGTGGTCTACTTATTGATGGCCTAGAACATTAGTGACAAAGTTCATTGGCGATCAACATATTGGTGAGAAGAGATACTATGATCAGGCATACTACTGGTGAGTAAAGACAGTCACTGGAGACATTGGTGATCACATTTTGTGGATGTCAGTGACCAGACACATGGTTAAGCAGAGGCATTAATGAAATATTCGTGATCAGCTGTTGGTCATCAGGTGTTTCTGATGGTAGGCTCTCATGATCAGACATGTCATTGATCTGGAATATCAGTAATGGTGCCTGTCATTGATGACCAACAACACTGATCAAAGATGACAGTAATCAATGACATCAGTAATCACAGACATGGCTGGTCAAGTTTGTCAATGAACAGGAATACTGATGACCAAATATCTCAGAAACCAGAGCTGAGAGGAAATGGAGATGGGGTTTGCAGGAGCCTTGCTGAGCCCTCAGGGGTGAACCACAGGCTGAAGAAACCACAGCCTCCCTGCGCTTCCCCAGTATCCTCCCATCCACTAGGACAAATCAGACCCAGACCAAATCAGTGACAAAATCAGACCCAGACCCGACAGGGCCTGACCCTAGATTCCAGGGGCCTTCCCCTCGCAGGCACCCCCCAATAAGCAATGCAATCTGGCTGCCCAAATTTGCACCCAGGACTCAGCATCCGGGAGCCCACAAGACAGGCCAGGGGCATTCACAAAAAGTATTTTATTATTCTTAACAGTACTCACTTTAAAGGAATAAGAGGATAGCATACATTTTTACAGACAATATATAAATGTTGTACATAATTAACAATAACTTAGTTCACTAATCCAAAATAAAACAAGCCAAATAAAACAGAAAACAGAAAATACTGCTGATTCTTTTTCTTATGCGGACACTAGTACAAAATAAGTTACTTCCGGTCATGGTGCTCCCCGCAGCGACTGCCCGCCCGTATTGCACTTGGTCACTACATCAGCACAATCCTCCTCCTGGGCCAGGGGCCCCTCGCTGGCCACCACACCCCACCATCACCGCATACAGAATCTAAGCTCGGGACACATTTATATACAGCTGTACCTTGGGAAGGATCCAGACAGCCACAGCCAAGCTGGACCCAGGACCCCAGCAGGGACACAGCTTCTCCCTGGGTCCTGGTCCTGACCTGCCCTCCACTCCTACCTTCACCCCTGCCAGGCCAGCAAATGCCAACCAGCTCCCAGAAACCAAGGGCAGCAAAGGCCCCTCCCCACCCCCAGCTTTCATACTAGGGCTGTGGGATCCCAGCACTTTTCCAAAAACAATTGCAAAGCGCCAACCTTGTGTGTGGGTTTTATTCCTTTCAGAGCAGGGCTTCTGTGGCTACGTACAATCGACTGGACCCAAAAAGAGTTTAAAAATAAAACAATTAACTCATCAGTGAGTTAAGCTTATGCATTTTTTTTTTAATATTTTTTCTTTTGTCTCAGAGTAGGAGGGGAGGGGGTTGAAGGGTTAGCAGAAAAAGGATGTATTTACAAGGTCCACCTGACAAACAAGACAGACTGTGGCTTGCGCTCAGTAAGGGGACACAGTCACACCAGCTTCAGCCTCAAAGCCAAGGGAGCAATCTGGGAGACGTTTCCCTTTTCAAGAAAATGTTGTTTCCTTCCTGTGACCCAGCCCTGGCCTGGGAATCTGTGCAGGACCGCCCGTGATTGTCTCTGCCCTCCAAGGCCTGGCCCATCGAAGGAGGCACCAGCTCACCCTCCCCAGGCTGTGGACCCTCTGGCTTTGGCTCAGCCCAGCCTGGAGTTTGGCTGTTTCAGAGAGGGAAGCCAGAGGAGAAGGAGGTGCAGGCTGAGGTCTCCGCAGATCTGCCCCCCAGAGCCCTGGCAAGTGGACCCGCCAAGTCCCGAGGAAGAACCGTAGGACTTGGGACGCAGACCACCAAGTCTCCAAGTCCTTGTTAGAAACAAGAGCAAAATAAATTATTTTTGCCTAATCCTTTTTCCTTCTAAAAATGGTTGCCTTTGTCTGTCCCATCCCCTCCTTTTCTCTCCAAAAAGTTGTCCTTGTTCTCCAAACAACTGTCCATGCAGGAAACCCCACCTGGGCAGCGGCCGAGTGCGGAGGGTGGCCCCTCAACGGTGGGGAACATTCACAGTAACTGCTGGCAGGCTGCCGGGCACCCTCCAAGAGAGGGGTTGCTGGGCCGAGCCAGGCTGGCAGGAGTGGTGTCGGCCTTCAGGAAATTCTGGGCAGCTAAGGGTTTGGTCCACCCATCCCGGGAGTGCCTGGTCCTCAATGTCCATCTGTTCCCTAGCCCATGGCGGTCACCATGCTGGACGGGTGGGGGTGGCCGAAGGAGAGGCTGGAGGAGGGGTGGATGGGCGTCGGAGTGGGCAAGATGTGTCCGGAGTGGCTGAAGGGCGGGAGGTGGCCCACAGGTGCCATGTGTCCGGCCAAAGCGGCTGCACTGAAGGGGGACGACTTCTCCTGCATGCACTTGGACAGCTCCTCGAAGCACTCCGCCCCTTTCTTGCTCTTCTTGGACTTGTTGGACATCTTCCGGTTCCGAGTCTGAATCCCTTCCTTCTTCATGGTCAGTGGCCTGTTAACCTAGAGGCGACCACCAGCTTTCAGGGGGCCAATTCCTTCCTCCAGCAATATGTCCCACCGCTGCCATAGCGAGGGCCAGAGGCAGGTCAAGCTGAGGGTCCCAGGAAGCCAGGAATTCTGCCTGACCTTCACAGTCCCCTCACCAGATGACTACCAGGAAGGGAGGGTTCTGGTGTATGGGGCTGACCACACCCTCCCTCGCTCTGCCCACGGCATGCCAGCACTGCCCAGCCAATTGAAGTCCTCCCCTCCACCCTCACCTTTCTTTGAGCAGAGAGACCACTTCCCTAGCCTCCGGGACCCTGCCCCAGCCAGCTCCACCTCCTGAGCAGAGGCAAAGCGCCCCCTCTGACAGGAAGCCCTTCTGGCGCTCACTCGCTCAGGGCAGCGGCTTCCCAAGCCAAGCCAAGCTGGATATTGTGGCTGGGGCCTCTTGCCTGGCAGCACAAAGCGCAGAGGTCCCTGGGGAGGGGTGGGGCAGCCAGGGCGGGGCGCACTCACATTGTGCAGCTTGTAGTAGAGGCCACAGGCGTTGCAGACAGGGTCCCCGTTGGCGTTTCGGCGCCATAAGGTGGTGGTTGTCGTCTGACAATTTGCACAACAGGTGCCGGCTCTTCTGGCGGCCGACTGGGAGGGCAAGGCAGCGTCAGCAGGCTGGGCTCTCACGCCCACCTCGACCTCCCTCCCTGACCCTCGCTTCACTCGCAGCCCCCACCGACTCAGTCAAGGAGGGCTAAATCTCACTGGGTAATCAAGGCATCTCAGAACCACGGAATTTTAGAATTTGAGAATGAAGTAAGTCAAGACTCACAGAACTTTAGAATAAAGAACTCTCAGAAGCCTGATGTTAGAATCAACAGGATTGCAAGAGCTAGAGGGGAGAATTAGCTACCTCCCCCAACTACCCTGCTATCTAACTGTAAATGGGGAAACTGAGGCCCTCAGAAGGGCTCTCTAGTAGCACAGGCATTCTGAGACCGAGTTGGCTTGGTCCCCTCAAGCCCCTGGGTCTGTGGCCGATTCTGTGTCTCCTCCAGCACGACTCCCCTCAGAATCCATAATCCCGGGTGAGTCAGTGCCACTGAGGCCAGCGCAAGTTTACAGAGTGCAGAGCTACACCATCCAACGCCGGAGCAGCTGGCCACAGACAGACATTTAAATGAGATCTAACTACAAATTAACAAAATTAAAAATCCTCAGTTGCACTAGCCACATTTCAAGTGATCAATATTCACATGCGGCCAGGGGCTACCACAGTGGGCAGTGCAGACACAGAACTTTTCCATCTCTCCAGCTGGTCCGAGTGCTGACCCCCACCTATCCAGCCCCCCATATCCCAATTTTCAGTTTTAACCCCCAGCCCCTATGAGTCCTAGTCCCTCAGGAAATGCCTGGCAGAGGTGGGGTCTGGAAATAAGTGCCTGGTCCCTAGAGAAACTAGAGGGAGGCTTCACCCAAGAAAGCAGATCCCCTCTCCTGGTTCCACCAGCGCCAGCCCCACAGTGACAGAGAGGGTCCCCCAACACTTCTCAGGCAACCACAGGCTGGAGTGCGCCAGGTGGTGAGTGTGGAGGGCTGGGGGCTGAGGCCTGCAGAGCCTGGAATGGCCCCAGGCCCTAGCCTGGTCACAGAAGGGACAGAGAGACTGCAGCCGAGGGGGCAGGGAGGGGTGAGTAAGCAGCCTGAAGCTGGAATTCTGACTCAGGGGCCAACACTGCGCCCTCCACCTCTACCCCCACCCGGGCCTCACCCCGCCCTCGCTCCAGGGGAAAAAAAAGGCCCCCGAAGCGAGGGAACGATTTAAGCCTCATAAATCACTTTGCCCTGAAAAAATATATTTATTATTCTTAGCATTTTACGCATTATTTGCAGAGTGGAGGGTATTAGAAATTTCAAAACAGCCCAGCAAGAGGCAGGACTGAGCTGAGGAGACTCTAAAAACTCACAGAGTCCGGAAACAGATACACGAAGTTTCCTTATCTTCAGGCTGCAGATGTCCGGATAGGAAACTCCGGCAGGAGATCCGAAAGGGCATTTTTTTAAAATCACTCAAATGAAAATACACAGTATAGGTGACTCCATGGAAAAATAATAAAGGGCAGGTTTTTTTAGTGGCCGGTGTGAGTTTGTGTTTCATTTAAATAAGCGCTAGGAGCTTGTGAGTGGGGCGGTCGGGGAGGGCCGAGCCACAGGGAAAAGTACTTCATGGTCCTATTTTTAAAAAGAGGTAAGCAGAGGCCAGAGGACAGGAGTCGGGCCCGTGGACACTCAACTTTGGGGATCCCAGAGCGGAGTAGGGTGGTGCAAGGGTAGCCGGTGGGCTCCCTGCACCCAAGGAAGAAATCTGTCCCCAAAGAATCTGGCCAGAAAGAAGGACAACCCCGACTGACATCCCAGTGCTTTTCATGATAACAGAAGATTTCAAGCGGCAAAGCGTCTGCATTCGAAGGAGGCTTTTTCCCCTTAATTAACCGCCTGCTCCTGCCCAGCAGCCCCCTCCCAGCCACCTGTGCCGGCTCCTACCAGTCTTCTCTTGGGCTTGATGAGTGGCCGGTTCTGCCCGTTCATCTTGTGGTAGAGGCCGCAGGCATTGCACAGGTAGTGGCCGGTGCCGTCCCGCCGCCAGAGAGGGGTGGCTGTGGCCCCACAGTTGACGCACTCCCGGCCTTCTGCAGGGGAGCAGGGAGAGACACAGGGCCTGCTTAACCGGCAAGGTCTCAGGAGGGAGCCCGTGGCAGGCGAGCTGCTGGCTGAGCAGTGCTGGCGCCTCTCAGGCAGGCGGTCAGCCTGGGCCTGGCTGCGACAGCCTAGGCTGGAAGAGGGACCCAGAGGGTCTCCCACATGGGAGGGGACCCAGATTCAGAGTCGTTTAAGGCCAAATCCCTCGATTCCAATCCTCCCGAGGAGGCAAGGAAACGAGGGAGGAAGGGCCCAGGGCCCCAGGCGTTCTAGAGTGACCACGAGGGCATTTACCGCAAACTTTGCCGAGGGCAGAGCGGTGGCAGGAGTCACCCAGCTCAACGCGTCTGGGCCCAGGAGGTTCTCTCCTTCCTGCTCTGGCCCATCTCTTTCCCTCTCTTGTCCCTCTCCTTTCTACCCAGCTGTCTGCCCCTCCCTGTCTTTCTGCTCTAAGTCCAGGCTTATTTCCCTCTTTCTCCCCAACTTTTCTCTTCTTCCATGGAATCCCTAGAATTGAGTCCTGGAAATAACGGATCGAAGTTGTTGTTATTTAAAATTAAATAAATAATAAGCTCTTTCATTTTTAGACTAAGTGGGCTTGTTTGTTTTTTGTTTGTTTGTTTCAGTTAAAAGGCCATCTGGAATTCAAATAAAATGCAAAACAAACTTGGGAGAAAGGATCAAGAAAAGGCAAGCTGACGGGCCTGAGCAGAACTAGGACCCTAAGCCGGGGCTCATCGGGTGCTGGGGCTCAGCGGGTGCTGGGGCCAGTAGGTGCTGGTGCTGGGGCTGGGGCTGGGGCCGAAGTTGAACAGGACTGCTACCTGGCATCGTGTTCCCCAGGAAGTTGTTCTTGATTTAGTTTAAACTAAATGAGCAATGCAGAGTAGCGAGAGATGGTGGTTCCTGCACTCAGGAGTAACTGTTTTAAAAACCTTCCCGCTCCGTGACTCAAAGGGATCAAAAAGAGACATGGACAGCAGGAGTCCCTCACTAGCCACGGGTTTCTGGGTTTCTGCTCTGCGGCCAGATTCTTGGACAAACCCAGTCTGGACCCAGCCAGCTGTGGGAAAAGGGGCGGGGGCTCTGCAGCTTCAACCCCTCACTCCAGCCCTCAGGGAGGGATAGGGAAGGGCCTGAAGGGGGCAAGGAGCAGGAGCAGGTCCTGGGAATTTTGCTTCAGGGGAAATCTCCCAAGGAGATTGGGAACCCTTGAAATCCCAAGATCAGACTGATTTGAGTTGGAGACCCAGATTCCTTAAGTGTCTGGAATCTCCTGTGTGCCTGAAACATGCATACACAACATGCACACAGACACACGTACACACATGCACACACACTCCCTAACACACGCACATACAGACTCGCTTCCTCCGCCTCACAGGCTCAGTCCTGAGGTGGCTTGAATTTTCAGTTAGGATTCAGGGAGGGGAAGGGGGAATTCCCATACTGTGTTCTTGTCAGGCAGTGACAAACCCTGGAGGGGCGTGGGTCAAGGAATTCAACTTCAGGGGCCACGGGAAACTCTTAAGAAAATGCCAAAACTCCTCTCCCCAACCCTCGGGTCTCAAACATCTGTTGGGGGCTATTAGAGAGAGACATCACCCATTCCAGATCTGGGAGACCGACACTACCCCCTCTCCCAAGTCACAGCCCCCCACCACAAAAATGCAAATGCTCCCCTCTTCCAGTTCCCAACACCTGCCTTTACCTGAGCAGGAACGCGCCTTGCTGCGCTGCTTAGGGGTGAAGCTGGAGGCCGGCCCCCCCAAGAAGCCTCCGGGGTGGAAGAGTCCGCTGCTGTAGTCGTGGGCAGCCGCAGGCACATATGAGGGGTAGGTGGGGATAGGGTGGTGTGTAGCAGGCTGACTTCCCATAGTGGCTAGGCCTGGGCGCAGGGGACTGCCACTTTCCATCTTCATGCTCTCTGTCAGTGACACCTGGTACTTGACGCTGTCCTTGTCCTCCCCTCGGGCTGCGCTACCCCCAGCGGAAGATGAGGCTGGAGAAGCAGCCCCTGTGGTGCTGGGGTCAGGAGACACTTCTTTGGGTGGAGTGGGTGGGAAGCCGAAAAGGTGGGAGCCAGAGTGGGCTGCTGTGGGGGTGAGGGAGGGCACTGAGCTCCCGCTGCCTCCCCCACTCCCACCCCCAGCCCCTGGGTACACAGAGAGTGGGCCTCCAGGGCCTCCAGCAGCTGAGGGGTGCAGTGGCGTCTTGGAGAAGGGGCTCACGGTCCAGGGGTTGTGGTGGTGGGCCGCAGCGGCAGAGAGGGCTGCTTTGCCCCCGTCCAGCCAGGGCAAACCCGGGCTGTGCAACAAGTGTGGGCGGCACATCTGGCCTCCAGTCAGGCGGGCTGCGGGCAGAGGGAGAGAGGGTCAGGGTGGGCACAAGGATCAGGGTAGGCAGAGGCAGGGGCGCCCCTGACAGACACGTGAGATCACGACTCCCAGAACAAGTCGTCAACCCCTCCCCAAAGAAAACCAGAAACATAACACCCCACCGATAATAATTAGGAATGTCAGTCCAAGCTGAAGGACAAGCAGCATAGAAGGAACCCCACCGGAGAGGCCCTACAGAAACCCTCAAGGGCCAGCTGGAAATGAACAGAAACCCTATGGGTCCCAGACCCTCCCCAATCGGCCTCTGCCTTTCCCGCCCCGATTTTTCAGCAGCTCGATTCCTGCAGATCCCACATCCGGGAAGCGAGTAGCCGGGCCCTCCTCCCCTCCCTCGCCTGGCGCGCAGCTCCTGGGTTCCCATCCCCACGGGCCCAGCGCTCACCGTGCGCCGGGCTGTAGGAGACGCGCGCCCGCGCGTGGGCCGGGTTGGCGTAGTAGGGGTTGCCCTGCGAGTCGAGGTGATTGAAGAAGACGTCCACCTCGTCGGGAGGCAACAGCTGCGCAGGTTCCATGTAGTTGTGCGCCAGGCCCGGATGGTGCGAGTCGGGGTGCTGCGCATTCAGCACAGCCGGGTGCGCCATCCAGCGCGGCTGCTCCGGCGCCACCTCCATGGCCGGCGGCGGCGCCTCGGGCTCTGGGTGGAGGCGGCAACGGCCCTGCGCGAGGAACTGAGCGTGAGGAGTGCCTCCAGCGCCTGACACCCCCCAAAGTCCCACCACGAGGTGTCCTGCGCTCCATGGAGCCCCAGCTCAGCTCCTCCGAGAACGAGGACCAGTCCCGGGTGGGAGGAAGCCCAAAGCTCAAAACGAAAGGAAGGCGGGGGAGGGGGTTCAACCACGCACATTCACGTGGTGACTCGCGGCCCCAGAGCCACACACTCCTGCACATGGGGTCACACCCGGGGACCGGCCCCGACACCAGTGACCCCAACAAACGCACAGAACAGCACTTCAGTCAGACGCTCATATTGAAACCCCCACCTGGTAGACAAACACAGGAACACAGACTCAAAGTTGGGGACAGGCGCCCGGGCACCCAGTAGGGCACTTGATCCCAGAGACACGCACACACCCACGCCTGGCGCCAGATACACATACTGACCTCGACCCCCAAACACGTACACGCAGCCCCTAAGCGCAGTCCTAAGCGGCACAACCAGACCCTCTCAACAAGGCACACCAAAGCAGTCACCCGCAGCCTGGCCCCTCGCCCAAAGCCACCCCCGCCCCCGCCCCGGTCTCCTCAAAGCTAGGAGCGCCCCAGGCCCCCAGCCTGCTCACGAACCCCAAACTTACAAAAGCAGCCGTGGGGAGGGGAGGGACGCGGCCGCTGAGAGTGAAGGAGCTCGGGCGGGAGCCCCGGGGGCGATGGGCCCAGGGACAGCGCGTTCGAAGGTTGGCGGCGCTTACAGGGTAGGAGCGAGGGGTAGCGCGCGCCTCGGCCTCGGGCCCGCCCGACTCCGGCCCCTCGGCATCCTCCGGCCGCCCTGGCGCCAGCTGCCGACTCCTGCACAGACATGAAGCGGGGGCCGCGCACGCCTAAGAAGCCCACGCCAGCCAATCAGTGCCGCGCGCCGCCCTGCCTCTGCCTCCCATTGGCTGCGTCCGCAATTCCCGAACCGCTGGACTCCCGAACTGACCCGCCGGCCAGCCCCCCTCCGCCGGCGGGCTCCCTCCCTGCGCACTCCAGGCGGCCCCTGCTGCCAACGCGCCCCATTACCAAGGGACCCTCACCCCAGGCTCGACCCCTGTAGCCCCTCTTGCGAACACTCCGGGATCCCTCGACGCTCTGGGCCTCCCTAGCAGTAACTAACCACCAACTGCCCCCCTCCCTAGGAGCCAGGGCCGCTCAACCTCTGGATGGCCTCTCCCGAGACCCTAACCCTGCCACGATCCTTCACCGCTGAACGCGGTCAGTCCGAGCGTGGCTACCCACCCAGACCGTTCCCTCCCCCAGCTCCAGCTCTGGCTGGGCTGGCGGGGGGTTGCGAGGGCCCAGAGGACCGCGGCAGGACAGCAGGAACCAAGACGGGCAGAGGGGCAGGAACTACAGGGCCCTAGAGGGCACCTGAGCCTCAGACACGAGGCTGCTCAAGGGCTGTGCTTGACCCAGTGGAGGTGGCCGAGCCGGTGGCTCCAGAGAGAGGGAGGGGGGATCCCTTCCCCGGGCGTGGCCTTCGCAGGCCAACCGGCCCAATTGCCTGGGGCGAGGCCGTGGAGACCCGGACTGGCGCCGGCGCCAGCTGGAAGGAGACGCCTCCGGGCAGAAGGTGGCATTTTTTCCTCCCGGGGGTCCCCGAGGTGGCCTCTGGTGAGGGGGAGGCTGTGGTCTGAGGTCTCCGTCCCCTAAGTCACCTGGAACTGCTCCCCACTCACTTCCAGCCCGGAGATCCGACTCTATGGGTCGAGTGGGCCGGGCACATAAGTCTTGCCCCCTCCCATTGTACAGACGGGGGAGACGGAGGCTCGAAGGGAGCCCCGGGCCGACTGGGGGTTCCAAGACAAAGGCATTTGGGGGAACCTAGACAGGTGCTGAGTACTGGGGGGACTCAACCGCGTCCTCCAGCCCTCTTCCCTGCTGGGCCTGAGGATCCCAGGGCAGATGTCCAGAGGGCCCCCAGGTGGGTCAGGGGTAGGAGGAGGGCTGAGGTCCAGGCCACCCCCGGGAGAGGGGGGGAGGGGCGGCGGGATTGACAGTCGGTAATTGGGTAACTGGAGGCGGCTTCTCAGGCCGGGCGGCCCCGCCACCGCGACGCCGAGCCCCTGACGTCACCCGATTCGCCAGGAAATGAACTTTTTAATAATCCGAGAAGGGAGGAAAGCCCTCGGTCCCCTCGGCTCCGGGGGCGCCCGGCTGGGCCCAGCTCCGCGGACGCGCCCCCGTCACCCCCTCCCCGGCCAGCTCAGGGCTGCGCCGAGGGGGCGCGGGCTCAGGCTGGGGCTTCCTCCTGCTTCTGCGTCTGGCGTCCGTTTTGTCTGTCCGAGGCCCAAGCGCAGGTAAAGCGCGGGGCTTGGGGGGCGCAGAGCTCCACTGGGCTGGGAACCAGCGCGTCTAGTGCCCTGGGGGACCTGCCTGCCAGAGCCGCCTGCTGAGCCTCCCGCTCCCCTCCACTCTGGGGCGCGCGGAGCCGGGTCTGCTTGGAATTCCACTCCGCGGGAACGGAGGCCTGCGCCAGCCGGGAAAGGCGCGCGGGGCGGGAGGCAGAGCGCGAGGTCCCCGGCGCCGGGCCTCCGCGGCCAGGCCGGGCAGGTGAGCGGTCTCGGTGCCTCCCGGTTCCCGCTCCCCTCTACGCGTGCGGTCCGGCCGGGCCACTGTCTCTCCGTCGGTCTGTATCTCAACTTCTCCCATCCTTTAGCTTACGATTCTTCATCAACGCGTAAAATGAGATCGCCGCGGAGCTCGAGCCTATTTGGCGTCTCCGGAGCCTAGCAGGACCCTCTGAAAGACACTGAGGCCCCGGGGATAATCCCCCGCATCCAGCAAAGCTGCCCGGCTCCAGCGCGAACCCTGGGACCCAGTGCGCGAGGTAGACCGGCAGCTGTCCGCTGGGCTGTGAACGCCAGGGCCGAGCGGAAGCTTCCCGCCCGGCCGCGATCTGCCTCGCGGCTCGCAGGAAAGTGGCTGCACACCGCCATCGGGAAAGCAGGTAATTCGCCTTTTTCTACCAAAGGCCCGATGAAAATTACCCTCATCCCCCGCCTCCGTTCTGTGTGCAGCCGCAGTTTCAGCGCCGCGAGCTCGGTGCCTGACCCCTCCGCGGCGGCGTCCTGGCTACGGCGGTAGTGGAGGTGGCCAGCCTGACTGAGTCCCTTGCCCAAACGTCAGCCTGCGCTGCTGCCTGCCTGGCGCAGAGCTGAGCGAGGGAAGGGATTTAATTACCCCGCTCGGCAGCTCAGAAAATCGCCGCGCAGAGGGGCTTAGCAGGGCGGTTAAGGAGTGCTTGAGCCCGAGCCTCAGGAGACCCGAACCAGCCTCCTCGCCCGCAATCCGGTTGTGGCGGAAAAAAAGAAAAAAGGAGTTCTGCCAGGTCCCTGCAGCCCTTGGAGTTGCCTTCCTTGACAACGCAGGCAGGGGCCGGCTTGACTGAAGCCTCCACCTCGGTTGCAGGTCCTGCGTAGGATGCGGGACTGCTGCATTCTCTGGCGGAAACGAACCCGCCTGGGAGAGAGAAATGAGGCGCCAGGTAGCAGGAGGCCCAGCTGGCCAATAAAGCGGACCCGCGCTCGTGAATGTCTGTGTGAGCCAGACAGGCCGACGGACACCAACCGGGCCCCTCCCCACTAGACCGGAGACACCATCCTCCCCACTCCGGCCCCAAACCAACTCCTGGGGAGGGTCTAGGCAGCCCCTAGAATCGGCTGGGATCTTGAGACGCTGTTCCAGGCCTGTTGAGAGCAGATTTACTCCAGTTTATGCCTTGAACTTTGGGGTCCCCAGATACCTTCAGAAGGACACATTCCCTTTTTCAGTATTTTGTTCGTTCGAGGAGCATAGTTGGAAATGCTGGCGCGGCCTTTGATCACATTAAGAAGCTGTTACTTTCCTTACTTGGGAACAAGATTTCTCCGAGGACTGGAGATAGCCAGGAAACAGAATTTTCTAAGGACCCTTTTCAAGTGGCCGGAGAACTCACATCGGCGATCGTCACCGTTGGAGTGGGTGCTTCTGCGTGGGAGCTGGGGAGGCAGCAGATCTGGTGCTCGGTTCTAGAGTGCTTCGCGTGCCTCTCCTAAGCCGCTGGTCTCAGGCCGGACACAGAGCTGCCCAGGTCTCCCGGGCCGTGCAGCCCTCCCCTCTGAGCCCTTTGTTTAAACTTAGCTCATCCGAGGCGGCCCCTTTGGGACGATAAGTTTGCCCTCCCTTTGTAACCTAATTCTTCTAGCCTTTTCCTTATGGGCAGCTAATTGGCCCGCGGTGTGGGGCTGGGAGTGGGGTGTCAAGAAAACCCATTTGCTAAGGGACTACCTTCTGTAGAGAAATTTAATTCGCCACCCAGCGGTCTCCCAGCCCCAAATTGGCAATAAACCTTGAGGGGTACAGAGAGGAAGTGGGGTGCCTTAGCAGATGGGTGCAGAAGTTCCCTTAAAGACGAATCATTAGATCTCAGGCCAGCAGTAATCCCTCCAGATGGGGTGCCCAAGAGGGGACTACGGCTATAATGGCCCCTCCTGCTCTTTGGGGTTCAGTTCCTGCCCCCCAAATCAGAAGGCTCCCTCCCTCAGCCTCACTGCAGGCTTTCCCACCCCATTCCTATTCGGCCTTCTTGGGAATTCTAGAGTCTGTGGCCCCCATGTCCTAGGTGTCTCAGCACCCTGGACCCAGGCTCCTCCGAGCTTCTGTATCGCTTCTGACCCCTACATTGAAGCCTGGCAGCCTCCCCACAAGGCCCTGCTGAGACCCTCAGACAATCCGGCTGCCCTTCTCCCTCCTCCACGAACAGCCACGGTTTGCTCGGAGCGGCTGGGCCGGCGGCCTGACAACTGGTAAATCCGTTTCGTTAGACGCAATTTGTCTGCAATTTGTCAACCCGGCTGGGAAACGCTCTCCAGACGCCCGGGCTGCCACACGGGCCCTACCTGGTTCTCAAATCCTGCCTGCTCATAAACGAATCCCAGCACGGGGTGCCTGCGTAGACCTGGAGCTCACCACCAGATGTTCCCGACCTCGGAAGAGGAGGCTTTTTCCAAAACAACGAATTTCCTTCCTTGTTTTCCGGTAAAGGAGCGGCCACCACACACGGGGGCCCTGAACGCGGGGCCTTTCCCCTCGTGGCTGGAGCAACCCGGAGTTCAAGCCTGGCAGCCACCGAATAATTTTAAATGCCCCGTTTTCAGACAGATCCAGAACGCCGTCTACGCCTACCAGCGGCAGATCCTCGAGTCCGCGGCGGCCCCATTCTTATTGAAATCCTACTAAACGGATTCCGACTCCGGCTTCGGGCGGGGGGAGACTTCCAGACCCGGCACTCTCCCTCACCCGCACCCCAGTCACACAGGATAAAGGGCTGCGGGGCGCAGCGCGCGGGGGCGCAAGCAGGAGCGAGCCGGGTTAAGCCGTGAAAAGCCGGCGCACGGGACCATCCGGCAGGTGCAGCCGCCGCTCGGCGGCCCTGCTCGGACGCATTCGCCGCGGCGGCCTGGGTATTGGGGGCGGCCGAGACAAAGGCCCTAGTTCGGGGGCCGGGAGGTGGGGGTACTTTGCGAGGCTCTGGGAATGCCAAGGACTCTTGGCCTGTGGCTCCGAGAAATGGGAAGACTGGAGGCCCCAGGCAGGCCTGCTGTCCCCAGGTCCCCCAAAACACCCTCTGGTTCAAGTCCCTATAACCAGGGTTTCCGGTCTCTGGCAGGGCCAAGCAGAGCCCCAAAGGTAGGGGCCACAGGGCAAACGGACCAAGCGATTCGGTGTCCGGCGGGCCGGGCCGGGGGCGGGAAGGGCCGGGCCCAGGAGGGTGGAAGTGGAAGGAACTCACCGAGCGAGGCGCGGTGGGCGGCGCCCCCGGGCGGACGTGGCCGGAGCGGAGCTGTGAGCAGGGAGAGGTGCCGGCGGGCGGACTCACGGAACCTGGGCGCGGGGTGGCGGCGCTCACCAGCAGAGCCTGGGCGGCGCGCCGAGCGGCCGCATGGTGCTCAGCGGACGGCTTTTGTCCGCCTGGTGGGCGACGGGGCCCGGCTAGGGTGGAGGTGGCAGCAGGCAAGAGACAGACTTGAGCAGCGAGCCCCGGGGCTCTGGCCTCGCTACCTACCTCGCGCTCACGCTGCTTCTCTCTCCCGGCCGCAACGCGGCTTTTTATTTCGACATCACTTTGCGGGGGGGCAGGGGGTGGCGACAGGGGCGGGAGCGCCGCAGGGGGCAGGAGGGTGCCTGGGGCTCTGCACCCGGTCTACCAGGTCCAGCAGCCAGGCCGGCCGAGGGCCGCTAGGCACTCAGGGCGCGCACATCCTGTGCATCCACACTCCAGGCCTCTCGCGCCCTCACCGGAGCGCACACCCTCGCCCCTGACTTCAGGGATGCTGGCTCAGAAAGCCTGGGACACGTCTTTACTGAGACTGTCCCCGGGGACCCTCAGGAGCTGTAGGCACACACAGTCACTCACAATGGTACACAGACGCCCGCTCCTCTGTCTTCAATCCACTTCCAGGAGTGCTCACACCGACATGCATACGTTTGTGCACATGTGCACGCAGCTGTGGCCCTGAGGACATTCTCAGACGGTCTGGATCACACCGACACACAAGGCCACACACTCAGATGCAGCTCGGCACACTCAGGACGCCCTCACAGCCAGACTGGTCTAGCTAAGTGCAGAGGCACAGCTCCTCTCCCTGTCCCACCCCCACTCCAGTTCCTAACTCTGGGGGACCCAGAGCACTTTAGAAGTCCACTGTCTGGCGTCCCCCTGGCCCATCTCCCGGGGTTAGACCAAGGGGGAACCAAGGAAGGGTGCAGAGGGCTTGTTCACAGAAGTGGGGGGCAGGAGGTGGGCAGAAGGTGAGTGGTGGGAGTCCTCATCCCCAGAAGGCCCCTGAGTTTGTGGGCAAAGACAGTCCAGTCCTTGTGCTGCCAAACTTCTTACTAAGGGATTCAGCAGGCCAATGTCTCTCCCCACCCCCCCACCCCTATGATTCTCATTCCATCAGACCAGGGAGAGTGAAAGTGGCCTGGGGACCTTGGACCCAGAGAGAAAGTCCTTGGCTTTGGAAGGACTGGGAAATTTGTGCTCCTGCGCCCAGGTGTACCCCAGAGGAGTGTGTCTGTCCCCTGATTTTTGTGACACCTGCTATCTATAGGTCTTTCTCCAAATCTGGTGGTGACTATTGCATTGTGTGTGTGTTCTATGCATGTGGCCCAAAGTCTATGTCCTGTGTGCCCAGGTGTGTCTGCATGCATTTATGAGCACATCGGGAGTGTCTGCAAAACTGGGTATATTAGTATGTCCATTTCTTCCTGTGGGTTTCTGAGAGTTTGTGTATTGGGCAGTAAGTCACAATGCAGCTATTTCAGAGCATGACCCTGGAAGTTGGCACGAGGGAGTGTGTCTGTGGAAATGCTTGTCCCTTTGGCTCTGCGTCTGTGGGGTCATCATGTCAGAGATCGTGTAATGAGGGGGTGAGGATTTCCAAGTGTTTGCCTGAAAATTCGAGTGTGTCCCTGTGTTTGTAGCAGTGTGCATGCGGCATATCTATGAACTGGTGTGTTTTGGAGTATGTGTGTGTATATGTGCATATATCTAGCATGTGTTACTGTGTGTCTTTTTGTTGTTTTGTTGTTATTGTTGTTGTTTGTAAGACAGGGTCTTGATCTGTTATCCAGACTGAAGTGCAGTGGTTCCATCACCACTCACTGCAGCCTCAACCTCCCAGGCTCAAGCCATCCTCCCACCTCAGCCTCCTGAGTAGCTGGGACCA
>PVKP010033600.1:0-24899 GCA_004027715.1 Plecturocebus donacophilus | reverse complement strand
AAAAAAAAAAAAAAAAAAAAAAGAAATAAAAAAATGCCCCCTACTTAAAGCAATCTCTTCCCTCTCATTTCATAATGTAGTGTAGTGGTTAACCTTAGGCAATCAAGAGACTTCCAGTCTCTCAGCTTTAGTTTCTCCCTCTATGACATGGGCTATTATAAGGATTCAATTAGTTAATATTGGTGAAATGCTTGGAACAGTTCCTGGGACATAGCAAATTTTGTATTTAAATATTGGTTATTATCATTATTATTGTACCCCAGTCAATTTTCTGCATAACTTCTCTCTCCCGTGGGTCAGAGAACTTCCAGAGGTAGCATAACAATTCTCTAAATCCCCTATATTACCAAACATAGTATCTGACACACAGAAACTCACAGTTAGGGGCTTGTATATGACTTATTGATCTTCACTGATGCCATGATCCACATCGCAACTCCTCCCAACAACCCTCAAAATCGATTCACCCAATCTTAACGTGGAAAGCATACTGACATTGTTATTGGTGTATATAATGTGTAGGTACCAGAACATATCCTGCAATCATACAAGTTATCACCTCTATTATGCAGATTCAAACTCTGAGCTATGAGAAGTTAGATGCTGGCCAGGCACGGTGGCTCATGCCTATAATCCCAGCACTTTAGGAGGCTGAGGCAGGCAGATCACGAGGTCAAGAGATCGAGACCATCCTGGCCAACATGGTGAAACCCCGTTTCTACTAAAAATAGAAAAACAATTAGCTGGGCGTGGTGGCGCATGCCTGTAGTCCCAGCTACTCGGGAGGCTGAGGCAGGAGAATTGCTTGAACCCGGGAGGTGGAGGTTGCAGTGAGCCGAGGTCACACCACTGCACTGCAGCCTGGCACCTGGTGACGGAGTGAGACTCTGTCTCAAAGAAAAGAGAAACTAGATGCTTTACTTGTGATTGCACAGCAAGCTGGAGGGAGTCACAGGACAGTCAATCCTCTGCATCTTGGCATTCTGCATCTACAGATTCAACCAGCCATATATCAAAAATATTTGAAAAAATAGAAATAAAATACAATAATGTGACAACAAAAATAATACAAATTTTAAAACACAACATTTTTCTGGGCAACTCAAGGATTATTTTAGTGGATCTTATAATGTGAATAAGAATAGTGACCAGACTATCCTAGAATAGTGACCAGGAGAAAAAGTGATTTACTTATCCAGAACGATGTATACAGGTCTGCTAGGTTCCAGGCTCTGTGGGGAGGTGGCAACATGTAGTTGTTATGTAAAACACAACATAACGACTATTTACATTTCATTTGCATTGTATTAGGTATTACATGTAATCCAGAGATGGTTTAAAGTATACAGGAGAATGTGTGTAGGTTAGATGCAAATACTACTCTATTTTATGTTGGGGGCTTGAGCATCCATGAGTGTTGGTATCAGTGCTGGGGAGAGGAATACCATGGACCCAATCACTGTGGATGCTAAGAAACATCTATAAATACATTTCTCTAAATGTATTTTAAATATAAGCTGTTTAATCCCTCCATATTTCAGAATGTGTTTGGAGACTTTAACAAGATAAAAAGAAATCAGGACAATTAGCAATTACTTTTACTAGGCAGCCCCAGTGTTTCAAAAATTGGCCATTGGCTTTACAAGTTTCATAGCTACAAAGAAAAGTTTAAATTGCTTTAGAATTTATCTATGGCTCTTACTGGATCCCATCTTGTTCTCTTTCCCCCGAAATCAACCTCAGATTCTTCTGAAATCTGTGATGCATACCCACAACTACAAATATTTTTAAGATGTCACTTGATTTTTAAGAAGCTTAAAGTTGCAAAATATTAGCATTTAGTCTTTACCTGGAAGTCGTTCAAGCTAATATATAGTTTTCTGTTTTCCCTCCAACCTCTTTAAAAATCCTTCCACCTACCCAATCCAATCACAGGAGTTCTGGAGAAGGAACGAGCCAGACGCCTCATTCACAACTACAATCTCATTTACAACCTGTCCCTGAGCCCTCGGAAAATCGACCAGGCCTTGCGCAGATTCCGTTCGGGAGAAAATATGCTCTTGGAGCCAGCACTGCGGTACTTAAAGGAGCTATGATAACAAGCCCATATTGTGAGAACAGATGTTTCCCTTATCTCCCTTTTTACCCAGACACGTGTTTCTCCCCAGCCTGAGTGCAATGGCAGAGGCATTGTCAGAGTGGAGGCCGATGCAGCTATTGTAGATGCTTTTGATTTGGACTTGGTTTCTGGCTATGATGCTCGCTCATAAGCAGCTCAAAGTGATCAGAGGAATCCTAGTCTTCTCTTCTGATGTGGCAAGAACCCAGCTACTTAGAATCTCCTTCTGTTTTAATAAAGCTTATTATTAATATTACATGTTTGATTTCTTTTCTACATTGTTAATCAAACGATGTTGTTTCAAACCCCACAATTCCACACAGTGAAAAAACACATTACATGTTGCCACCTCCCCACAGTGCCTGGAACCTAGCAGACCTGTATACATCATTTTGGATAGGTAAATCACATTTTCTCCTGGTCACTGTTCTAGGATATTCTGGTCACTATTCTTATTCACATTATAAGAAAAATAAAAGTATTACCAATACATTATCTTAATCTTAAGCAGTGGTAAAACAATTTCAAGTGAGATTTTCTGAACAAGTCCAATATTTTCTGCAGTACAAAACTACACAATGTTACACTGTCTCCAGGGATATTTTCCCAGAGTCCCAGATGGAAGTTTTGAGGAAGGACTCCTTGGGACAAAGGGTTTTGGGAATAGGTAACATCCTCTGCTCTGTCTGTGCAGGAAACCCAGGTGAAACTTTCCACCATTTCCCATAGTTCTTCTGTTCTTAACACCCCCCTGACTTTGAACCTCCCACCTAGCACAAGCACACAGTTACAGACGTATCACACCAAACATGTAGCATGAGCTCATTGAAGAACACTGGCCTGGAGCTTCAGCACCGTCACTAACACTGGGTGACCAGGGTGCTGAGTTTCCAAACTGTGTGTGAGACAAATGAACAAGTTAGGCCAAGGGGGAAATCAAGCAGAAAACCCTCTGAGCATCTCTTTCTATCCATTTTATAAAATGAGGTGCTTCATGTACTCTTATGGACAAGACCTCAAGAACAAAACTATTTGGATCCACTAAAATCAATGCTCTTTAAGGATCTTTGAGTCTGACCTGCTTTGGTTTTTATAATCCTTGAGTTGCCCAGAAAAAATGACTCTTGAAGCCAACTGTTGAAGCTGACTTTTCTAGAACCCTTGGACTTTTTGGCTGCCTTTTAGGTCAAAAGAGTAAGCAAATAGACATGGCTTTCTCATTCTACCAAAATGCCAAGTAAGGGAAATTAGAACAGTAGGTCAAACAACTTAATATGCATTGAGCAATTGTTGTGTTTGAGGAACCTGACGTATTTTGTTTGGTCCATCTCTGACAATTCAATAAGACAGGTTTCATAGCTCTGTTTCACAGACGAGGAAACAGAGTCAGAGATGTGAGGATAAGAAAACTGTTGGATTGTGCCAGTTAATATTTGCCAGAAGGTTAGTGCTTCCTGGGAAGGACTGGTCAAATGATAGGGAGAAGGTCCCACTTTACCCTTCTTTTCTGAGAGTAATTGGGTTGGAGAGGCAGTTTGGGTAAAAGAAGGCCCTAAATCTGAAGTTGGGGTTATTAGACAAAATCATAAGATCCTGAACAGCAATGATTTTACCTTGTCCAGTTCTTAATATCTAGTATCTAGTATAGTTTCTGATAAGTAGCCTCAGCATCGCCAAGCTACACAAATGCAGGGGCTGCATTTACATAGGAATACAGCATGAAAAGTACCCCAGAGCCATGTGACCACAGGTTATGCATAACCTGTATCCTATAGTCTTGGCTAAATGAATACTTCTATAAGTGGGGTAAATTTTGCCAGATCTAGATCCACAGTCACCATACCACCTCGCCTCCACTCCCATATTTCCACAGAGAGTAGAAAAAGAATAAACAGGCTTCAAAAACAGCCAAAATCTAGCTCTTGCACTTAGTGGGTGGCAGCCTTGACAAGTTGCTTAATCCCCTAAAGAGTTCCTTCATCTATAAAACAGAAGCAATCGCATCTGTTTGTAGGATGTTATAAACACTGAAAGCAATTCCATTTGGACAGTTCTTTGCATGCAATAGAGATAGACCTTTTTTATGTCCTTTCTCTTAGCTGCTGAACATTCAGGAAGTTTCCAACTAACTGAACAATGGTCTATGTGAAATGGCATAGGGAAGTCAGGCCACCACTACAGCAAGAACAAATTTTGAGATGTATCTGTCTTCTAGAGTCAAGTACCAGTTACTTTTGCATCACCTCCTATCTGTAATTCTCCACTACTTTACCCCAAGGGGTGTGTGTGTGTGTGTGTGTGTGTGTGTGTGTGTGTGTGTGTCTTAAAGAAAAAAATATTCTGACTCTTGTTAAAGTCATAAGGCAGGTTTTATTTAGAACTATCACAATAGTTATAGGAAGTACTGTAATGGAGTTTTGCAGTAGGGGAGAGATATTGGGCTCAACTCTAAATACAAGAAAAAGTGGGAATTATAAGCAAGGAGCACTGGAGAGGGGTGTGGGTGGATGGAAAATTACTAAGAAATGCTAGGAAGTCATTATGCTTCAGAATATCATAATGATCTCTATGCTGGAACTTCATGGTTTACTTATAGAAAATGTTATTTTTTCCCTTTTTTCTCAGAGTTGTGTCATTGTGAACTTCTAATAAACACTGCATTGGGAAAGTACAGTGTCAGTCTTGACGGGTGTCCTCCAACAAAACCTTCCTAGGTGGGTGTCTGTGGATAGTGGACTGATTAACCTTCAGTGCGCTCTGGAGATGCTTCTGTCAATTGGGTATGTCCCAACTCCCCCAAAAGCCTCAGACTTTAAGGATGGAAAGGGCACAGAGAGACAAAGGCAAGATCTCACCAGCTGGGCAGACTCTTTCCCAGACACTGCACAAGTCACTATTTACCCAAAAACCTCATTCATATTAAATGAGATAATACATGCAAATTGCCTAGCACTATGCCTGGCACATAGGCATGCTCCATAAGGGAAAACTAGCTTATTTTAGTCTTATACAGCATTTCATTTTATCCCATCCAATTGGCCAAATGGTTGAATGCCTTTTCCAGGTACAGACATCTTCCAAGCCCACAGATGGTTCACCGACTGTGTGGTCCTGGAGGGCACAGAATATGTGTTCTACATTCCTGTTTCTCATTCTCTCTCCTGTACTTACTCCTCAAAGTAAACCAACAAGGTTAGCATTACCTGGCCCATTGTACAGGGGAAAAACAGAGGCTTGGGATAGTATATGTACTTGCCTAAGGACTTATAGCTGTGAGTGACTGAGCCAGGATCAGAAGCCAGTCTTACATAACTACCAGCTCCTCAATGCTGTGGTGGCCACAGTTAGAGCAAATAACCCATACAGTTCTCTTTAGCATGTGTGGTCTGTCGCTCCCAGCAAGTCTGGAGGTGACTGCAAGCCAGGGCCAACATCTTCCTGTCTTTGCGGCCAATGCAGAGTTCAGATGCACCGCCAAGTGGGCACCTGGTAATCATCTGCTGAGTGGAGCCCCCACGGAACATTTTGAAAACCCAGCAGCTTTTTGCCCTCTTCTCAGGCTCCAGCTTCATCACTACCTTCTGGGAACTGGAACAAAGGCGGTTTTCAGGACTCTGGCGTGGTGTGTTCACACTATCAGAAGCACAACTGTAGAGCTGGTGCAGTCCAAAGAGTTTGCTAAGTGCTTGCTGACTCTTCTGTGGAATTTCCCAAGATCATTAAGAGAAACAATAACAGGGGGTTTGATATTCTAATTGGGATCAGAAATTGGACAGCTCTGGAGCTGGCCAGAGAACTGTGAAGCTCTGAAAACAAATACTTTCCTTTCTTCTCTCCCTCTCTTCACTTCCCTCTCTTCTGAGAGCCTTTCAGCTACAGTTCCAATGCTCCTTAGCAACAAAGGCGGGGTTCCCAGAGTCGGGTGTGCCTTAGGAATGCCTGCCATTCCTCTCATTAGCATTCAGGGGCCCTCATCTGCCTGCACAGTTGGCCACGGGACTGTGCAAAAGGCAAAGTGGCTTGCGGGAGGCCCAGCATTAAGCATGGTTTGTTGGGAAATGGGAAACCTCCACAAAGAGTTTCCAAACAAAAGGCATCAATATTATTTGTGGAGCCATCAGACTGCCTGGGGCACAATATGGCTCTGGCTGGGCCACATGCTCTCTCTCCAGGTTCTGTGTGAAGGCTTAGTGGGGCTCCCCAGACACCTCTTGGCCAAGAATGCTAGCACATTGGAATGTCTCCCACCTCTTCCATTCTCTCCTGTCCTGTCTCTCTCCAGACTTAGTTTATCCACGATGGACAATGGGTGGATTCCAACTGGCAATAGGAGTGCCCAGAGGAAGAAGTTGACAAAGGGTAAATGGTCAGATGGTAGGACAATCGCAAACAGATGGTGCTGCTGGAAATGGATTCCAGGCAAATTCACAGGCAGATTGAGCTCTGACAAAGGCTGATCAAGTCTTAGCTGGTAAAGGGAAACTGGCGCTCTGAACCAAGCTCTTGCTCAGAATACACACACCACTCTCCAACCCTATCTTCAACAGCTACACAAGTGCGACATCTAGCCTGGTTCTGACTCACCCAGATTCCAAAACACTGATCAATAGGCCAATCTCTGGAAGATTACAACCAGCAAAGCTATTTCCCAACATTCTCATAGAACCAACCCTGAGCAGGGTTTCCTTCAGCCTCCCTGTGCTTTGACACCGTCAGGGACATGGATTGTGCTACTTGGCATCCTTTGCTCTCCGGACAGCTCCAACTTGTTCTTCTAAAACAAGTCCCTCTCCTAGCCCCCTTTTTCTCTCCCTCGTGGCCAAAGAGAATGCAAAATCTGATCACTAATTGTAACAATGACTAATTCTGTGCCTGGCCCTTCTAGGCATCAGGGATAATTAAAAAGAAAGAAGGAAAGGAAACCTTATTTCTGTCCTCCAGAACTGACTTAATTTGGGAGGGATTTGGTGGGGGTGGACTTGGGGGAACAGATGTGTAGGCAAGTGTATCAGTTTGCTAGGGCTGCCATAACCAAGTACTGCAAACTGGGCAGCTTAAACAATAAAACTATATTATTTTGCACTTCTGGAGGCCAGAAGCCCAAATCAAAGTGTTGGAAGGGGTTCATTCTATCTGAGGGCCACAAGGGAGAATCTGTTTCACGCCTCTTCTTTGGCTTAATGTCTCCAGTATTCCCTGACTTGTTGAGGCATGACCTTGATCTCTGCCTTCACCTTCACATTATATTTTCCTTCAGTTCTGTGTCTCTCTCTATGTCCAGATTTCCCCTTTTCAGTATAACACCAGTCATATGGAATTAGGGCCCACCAGAAGGATGAAGGGCCTCATTTTAACTTCATCACCTCTGAAAAGACTAGTTCCAAATAAGATCACTTTCTGAGGTGCTGGAAATTAGGACTCCAGCAGAACTTTCATGCAGGGATGCAATTCCACCTACGTCAGTAAGTAGGTAAATAACTGCACTTGTATGATGAGCATTTTCTTACATGTACCCTGGGAGTAATGAGTGCCCAACAGAAGGAATAAATGTCTCCACTTGAGTGAATCGATGGTAGCTTATGGGGGGACAAGAGGCTTGGACTCAGCCTGAAGTGCTGAAATGGATTTTGCCAGGTGAGTGAAGGGAGATGACCTTTCCAGGAAAGGGAGGAGCATATGCAAGCCACTTATTACCTCTTTTCCACCTGATGGTTTTTTATGATCTATTGTCCAGCCTCCGACAACACACACAAGCCCCTAGGTTGGAAATACTATGCTCCCCCTCCCTCGATAAGCCAGGATTGGGATCTTTTCCTCATCATTGGTGCTTTCCTCCAGAGAGTAATGAACACAGGACTCCAGAAGTACTAAGGGCAGCCCCAAGCTAGAGGCATTTGACCTCTACCATTCACATGACTGAAATATAAATCATCTATTTTATAATGAGTGAATCCCAGCAATTGAAGAGTGACTATTGCCTGAGGTTGATGAGCATTTCCAAAAGATCTTCCAGTGCCCTAACCCCAAAAGGTGATAATTCTGAGTCACCTGTATGGTCTATTCTATTAGTTTGCAAAATAACTGTTGTTCAGTTTGTTTCCTCCACTCAAAGGATGATACTTTCCAGCCTCATTGAGGTCAGTCACGCTTGGCCCATGACTTACGACTTGCTGCCCAGTGAGAGAATTAACCCCACTCTGTTGAGCCTGATCACTTTAGTCAGTGAAGCTTGGTAGAAGTAACATGTAATTCCTAATAGTAGCTTTAAAGGATATTGTGTGGTTCTCTCATGTTCTCTTTTTCTTCATTGATAAGCCTGTGATAGCAGCCTAGGACCCAAAGTAAAGGCAACATGGAGCACAGTAGAAGTCAACATCAAGGACATCAACATGAATATACACATAAACAAAAATAATCCTTTGAACATAAACAAAAAATAAGCCACTAAGGATTTGAGATTGTTACCATGGCAGAAGCTTTCTGATACACCCTAGCAAGTAAGGGGAAAAGGAACATAATTCCCAGCAAGAGCCTTTTACATGCTGCAGCTTGAAATGCCCATTTGAAATCTTCTGGCTTTCCCTCTCCAACCCACTCATGGAGTCTTTGGTTCCTTAGCAAAGTTGGCAGAGATAGCTAGCTGTCCACCAAAATTTGTGTTCCTTCTCTCATAATGGGTAATTGAAGGTAGAAAGTAGCTGTCAAGCAGGGATTCATTTACAGTCCTTCTCGCAAATAGACATGGCTTCCTGGCTAGTTCTTACCAGTGGAATGTGAACTAAAGTAATACGTGTTCCTTCATGGCTAGATATTTTAAGAAGCAGCAGGATCTTCTCCACTCTTTGTCCTTCCACCATGCTCTCAATGACAAAAACAATTCTGCCTATTTACTTTCAGATGCCTGTAGATGTTTCTCAGAGTGTGTTCCCTGGAATATTAAAACCAGGTGATGCTTTTCCAGACAGGTGTTCAATGACCAAGTTTGGGAAATACCGTAGCCTATATCTCTTCCCCCTCGGTAAGTCTCAATGCCCAAGGACTAAAACAATAAAAACAAAACCAAACAAAAAGTCAAATTATTCTTGTTTAGTCCAAGTTAATTTGACCAAAGTCATTTTTATTTTCAAATATATCATTTTAGCACTTCTCAGAACTAGTGCTCTATGCAAGACACTATAGGAAATGCTTTCCTAGGTGAAGTTTCAACACCTTAAGTCTTTCAAGTCATCTAGCACACTTATTGATTTAGCAAGTACATTTAAGGCATACTCTATGTCCCAGGCCCTGTGCTTCCGAAGTGCCAGGCCCTCAAATAGGGCCTAGCCTATACAGAATATCAAATAAATATTGTTAAATAAAATTTTTATATTAGTATACAAAACTGCATTCTAATTGCATGGCTGCCATTACCCACCAAATAAGACCAATTGCAGCTTGGCTAACACCTTGCTAGAAACAAGCAGCTCCTTGCACCCTTTGTCTCACCACTGCTCATCCCTCCTGCCTCATCTGCCACTGTTTCCCCATCTTTATTTCAGCCACATGGACAACTCATTGCTTCCAAGACATTGTGCACGTTCCTGGCTTTTTGCCTTTGCACATGCAACTTTCTCTTCTTCCAATACCCTTTTCTCTCACTTTCAACTTTTAAATTCCTTTTTATCCTTCAAGAACTAAATCAAAGATCCCCTATTGTATAAAACTTTACATATCTCAAACCCTGACCTTCACTTTCCACTTTTAACTTCATGTGTGTGAACCTCTGAAAAAACAGTCCATCCCAATTAATTCATATTATCTGTTCCCACCAGGGCTGACCTTACTTAACAACACTTTCTACTCCTTACTCAGCCATGGCACCACATGCCCTTAAATTCAGCATGTGGGAGAGAGGTTAAAGGAAAAGAAGCAGTTAGGAAAGGTATTCTGCTCTTTAGGAGCCAGGAGTGGAGGTAGGAATGGAAGAAGTTACAGGGAGATTGACTTTGAACTAATCTGAAAAGACATACTAACAATCAGAACTGATGAACAATGAAATAGGCTACTCCATAAGGTTGGTTGCTTCCTGAGACGGACTCATGATTGATGAAAATTGACTCACGATGGGAAAGATCAGTGGTCCCTTTCAAGTCGTGTTGTGAAGGATCTGAGAATTTGCCAGGTCTTGGCCTCATTAATCCAATGGCAGAAGGGGAGAGATAAGGTATCACTACCCCTGGGCTAAATTAGTGGTCTCCGCTCTTTTGTATCCATAGTCATACTAGTAACCACATCAACATCTTCTCCAGCTGACTTGTGGTCCAGAAGATCCTGTCTAACTAAACCCCTGCTATTTTTCTGCCATCCGTCAAACAAAGTACAGTGCACAGTGAGAGTCTCCAGAGCCTGAGATCCAACTTACACTCTGACTTTTGAAGGAGCATCTGACCCAAATGATCCTTCAAAAGTCAGAGTGTAAGTTGGATCTCAGGCTCTGGAAACTCCCACTCATGATTCCGTCTACCTCCTGGAGGGATGAATCTCTGACCAGGTCAATCATGATGACCTCAGCATTATCAAGGACATGTTTCCAAGCGTGCCCTCCATCCTCAGAACAACATACAAAAACAGTCAGGGTGGAGTGGAACACAAGAAGAATGGTGACCATCTGCAGATGAGGATGCAGAGACTCAGAGAAGTTCTGTGACTTTGCTAAAGTTACAGGAAGAACTGGAGATAGAAGTGAAGACCTGCCTTCCTTCCTTCTGCACAGCTCTTGGTGCCCATTATTTGCTAGACCTGCCAATCCTACTGCATCCTGTCTTATTATCCAGCTTCCAGCAGCAGGTTTGCCCTGTTCCAAGAGCCAGGTTGGCAGGGTGCAAGAAACTTTGTTACCACTCAGGGCAGCTTGGGATTTGTTTCCTGCTGACTTGTGCCAAGGTTTACTGAACCTAAGGCAAGGGAAGGGAAAGCTCAATATTGAACGCACACCATGGGCCAGGTTCCGTGGTCTAATCTAATACTTGTGACAGCCCTGAGAGGTGGAAATTCTTTCTATTTTATGAATGAAGGGACGAGGCTTGGCAAAAGAGGGGTATAGCCATTGCTTAATCACAGGTCTTCCTAGCCCCAAGGCCTGTGATGACCCCTACTTTGGGCTGCCTGGAGGAACATGTAATGGCCTGGGTATAGTTTCCTTCTGGAGCTTCTAGTTACCGTGGACCACTCTGTCTCCAGAAGGAAGAGGAGCTCGGCTCTGTCTATTTCTTTCTTTTTTATTCAATAAGCATTTACTGAGAACCTACTATGTGTTAGGCCTCAGTGAATAGTTTGAGTGAATTTCCAAAGATATGTTCGGACTTCCTTGGCAATGCTCTTATCCAAACACCACTAGACTTCCTTCCAATACTGACACTTACCTGGAATTGGTCTGTTGATAGCTTTTCTCCCTAGTACTTAAAGGATCAGAAAATTTGTGTCCATTTCCATCTACCTCTCTCCCACCTCAGTCTCTCTCATCCTGAGAATGCCAGTCAGCCAACACCCTGGATTTCCTCAGCTGTTTCTGGGATCCTGATGAGGCATTGTGACTTATTCCTATATAGGTAGCTTAGCTCTTCGTTGATGTGAGGTTATCACAAGTACTGCAGACATACCACATGGACACTTTGGAACAAAGCATTTTTCATTCTTATCCATCCATCCACTTGTCAGTTGAACACATGCAAACACCTCACTGTGCTCGGTGCTGTACTGGGTACTGAGCATACATGGATGAGAAAGGCAACATCACAATCTATTAGAAAAGGCAGATACTGACAACGTTGAGTACAATGGTGTGCAAGTGTTGTGTGTGAGGAAAACCAAGAGTGCTCAGCCACAGCAGAGGGGCACATGGCTCAGCCCAGTAAGAGGAAGGCAGCTGTTGTCAGGGAAGGCTTCCTGGAGTATTTAGGACTAAGCAGAGTCCTGGGAACGAAAAAGCAATTGGCCAGGATGGGGATGGGGTGGGCATTTGGATGGCAGGGATACATTTCCTAGTAGAACAAGCAAGACAATAGTGCCTCTGAGACACGAATTTGCCCTCTGTTCTGAGAATAGTAAACTATGGTCACCTACACACGTGAGATGCCAGGCGTAAGTGAAGGAGGCAAAACCAGAGAAAATAGGAGCAGATCTTAAAGACCCTTGGTGCCCTTCAAAGACCCCGAACAGGCAGCAAAGGAGTGTGATGTGGTCAGATGAATGTTTCGATTCCTTGGGGATCATTTGAGGAGAGGTAGAGACTCAAAAACAAATGCAGGAAAACCGTTACGTACCACTTGTGTGACTTGGTTAAACATTCAGTGATATTGAACTTCAGTCTCTTCATCTGTAAAGCAGGCCTTTGTAGGAGCATTATAAGGGTTGGATACGACATGTAGAAAGCCTTACACACAGTCTCTAACACTGAGCAGGTCTCATAATGGTAGATGTACAATTTATAATGTTCATGTTCTGTAATAATCTGATCATAAAGACAAAGGAACTTGCAGTGAGACTGGCCTTTCTTAGGAAGGGCGCAAGGGATAATACCATCAGCAGAACAGCTTCAAGGGAGTCACTGACACACATGCGTAAATACTTTATGCTTTTGGACCATTTTTTAAAAGCCCCATTAGTATTCCTACTCCCTGCCTCACAGTCACGCTGGTAGTCACAATGCATTAGTTAATTTCATGGCCCTGTTGTGAATCTTACAATATTTCATCCCCTTAATTCAAAATATGCATTCCAAGTGGTTCCAACGTCGCAAATACATAATTCCTGTTGGAAAATGGAGTTTTTCCATCTGCCCAGCCCATTTTCCATCTGTTCCTACAAGCTCATGGCAGGACAGAGCTGGGTCATGAGGCCCTGTTGATTAGTCCTGACTTAAGAAGAAATGGCTTTCTCCCAGATGGATTGTACATTAGTGATAAAGATTAGTTTCCACTGTTATCAGTTACAATGTTATGAGGCAGTTTTAAAGATCTGGAAAAGAATCGAAAAGTAAATGACAGATAGAAGAAAGAAGAGAAATGTTATGTTGACTTAGCTCCCACCATGAGCTTGACATTCTTCTAGGTACCATATACACCATCCATACATCATTTCACAACTGCAACAACCCAACAGGTATATGTGATTATGTCTATCTGACACATGAAGGGAGTAGGGATCAGAGGGGCCTAAAAACCTGCCAAAGGTCTCATAATTTGTAAATAAGACAGCTAGGACTGATTGCTTCAAAACCCAGGCTCATTCCACAACACCAGAGATTCAAAGAAGCATTGTGCTTTGAGAATGGAAAGTATATTGGCCAAAGAATTGTGATTCTGCTTTTTTTCAGTAACCATGTAATATAATAGATGATCCCATGAAATAAAAGTAATTCATTTTCAGATCTTTAAGACAATGTGAAGCTAGAAAAAGGAAGAGAGCCACTTCCTGATAATCAGAATACAGATAGAGTCTCATCTTAGAAAAAGCAGTGGCCTATGAATTGGGAAACTCAAACTCATATTCTAGGATCCTCACTTATTGTGTTAATAGAAAGGGCAAACCACTTAACTGTCTGGGCTTTGGTTTCCACAGATGGAAATGGACGGTTCACATGATGTTGCCTCTTCCATACCTCACAAGGTCTAGAAGGGCACACCTCTAAGAAGCATGCAGGACTACCGAGAGTAGTACAGTTTGTCATTGATAACATTCCATGCAAATACTAGATTTTTATTTGTGCCCCTGCCTGCAACAAAATGAGGAGCTTGTGTCAGAGTGTAAATCTATGCATTGAGAAAGTCTGGCAACAAAAAATTAGTAGCTGAACTTAATGGTGTGCTTAGTGATGTAATTGATTTACTTCATCACAGACTAAGCAACTGGTCCATGGACCAATGCAAGCCTGTGACCCCTATGTTGAGTCTTGCTGTATAGACCTTGAAGAAAGCGGTGTGTGAGCACTGATGACAGAAGGCCTGGGAATGCAGTCTCAGTTCATTTCTTATGAACTTTGTATGACTTTGATCAACTTACTAAATCTCAGTTTCTTCTTTAGAACAGCATTAACAATGCCAAATTGTAGTTATGATGATGAAATGAGAATACATGTGGATGCTTAGAATAGAGCCTAGGACACAATAGCCAGTGTGAGGGAAAATGTTATTTATAGTTATCATCACCACCATCATCATCCACCCAAAGCACCTGTCCTCCTGATCTACCACAGTGTGTGGATTCCCATAATTCAGGTATATCCCAGCTGTTTGTCAAACCTCAAGGAGGTTGTGCCACTGACATCTAGTGAGTAGAGGCCGCAGATGATTCAAAACGTCCTGCGATATCCAGGACAGCCCCTCACAACATGGAATTATCCAACCCAAAATGTCAATAGTGCAGAGGATGCGAATTTGAGTCATTCCTTTGGGTTGAGTGAGGTCTCTGGCAATCAGATCAAGATTTAATAACGGATTTCAGGCATACCAAACTTGTGCTTTCATATTATTAGCCCTAAAAGAGATCTCTGATATTATATGGCCCCAAAACCTGTTTTACTGAAAGTAAACCTCAGAAGAACAAGAATTTGTCTTCTACCTTTCCTATCCAGTGCTAAAAATGACCCTTCTCTTCCTTCTTTCAATCATCTCTCCTAAAAGCACACTTCCCCAGATGGATTAGAGAGACCCAAGGTCAAGGCCATCCAGCTATCATGTGAGAGAGCTATAATTACATCCCAGGTGTCTGGATCCAGTGGCTGAGGCTGAAGAAGGGGGAAGGTAGGATAGCGCAGGGCGACTGTAGTTCAGAGACCAACCCTCCACATCTCTTGACCCCTCATCCCACAGAATCAGGCACAGTGGAGAAAGGTGTTCATAAAAGAGTGTAGTAGTAAAAAGCACTAGACTTTGATGTCAGAAGGCTTAGAACTGTGTACTCTCTCTCTGACGCTTTCTCTGTGTTATTGGCCAGTTATATGAGGCATAGAGCCCTATAATGTTAGCAATGAAATGTCTTTAGACCACTTCAGGTGCAAAGTTAGCTAATTCATTCTATCTCTACCTATCTATTCATCTATCTGTCTATCTATCTATCTATCTACTTGTATTTCGATCTCTGTATCTTTCTCTCCTTCAAAAAAAGAAGGTCATGAAATGTACTTACCTCAGAACTGTCTGTAAGATCAAATGGCACTAAAAGTGCAATGCAAGTTGTTACTAACACTTTAAAGTACAGACTTTGGAACCACAGCCTGAGTTCAAATCCTGACTCTGCCAATTACTAGCTGTGTGACCTTGAGGAAGTCACTTAACCACACTGCGCCTGTTTCCTCATCTCCAAAATGGACACAGTAATATCATTACCTGCCTCATCCTGTTATTGTGAGAATTTAATGAGTCAGCATACCTAAAATGTGTATAGAACAATGCCTAGCTCATACCGTTTTATGCAGAGTATTAGCTGTTACTGTAACTAACTATCCTTTGTCCTAGTTATTCCTAGTAAAGCTAAAAAGCCAACCAAATGCATTTTTAAAATAAACTGTGGAACTCTGCAATGGCTAATAAGAAGGTAAGTTTCTTCTCCCAAACTGACACGTTCACCTTCCTTCCAAATCTTTAGTATCAGGAGGCAACATCGCCCTCTGCTGCCCAGAACTGAAACAGCACGTTCACCCCCGTGCCGACTTCATTACTATCCCGTCCTTTCTGCTCTGCCAATCTTGCCTCCTGAAAATACGCTTCCCAGAGAGATGAAATTGCTTCTATGTACTAATACCATCAGCGAGGCATTTTCCTAAGCAGCTGACTCATGACTTTTTTTTGAATCAAAAGGAACCATCATTCTAGGCTCTAGTTAAAATGGGAAGAGCTGCCTGTTCTCCAGTTCCCAATAGGAAGTGACATTCTGGAGCTCCAGGAGGGCACCCTCCCCACCTGCAAAAAAGATGTGGAATTGGAGCACTGTAACAAATTGTTACCACCCACCAGTCACTTTGTAATGTGGCTGTTTTCAAGGTAAACTCGTTCGTCTTGTTGAACAGATGGAAAAAATATATATATCAAATTCTGTCTTTGCATATGTGACTCCCTCCAGAAAACTCTATCCCAGATTCAGAAGTGGGCAAACAGGCTTTTGACTGAGATGAGTCTGATAGCCTGAGTAAAGTGGACTGTCTCTATTTCCTCAGAAAGAAGGCCAGCATTCATTTAAAACCTAGTAAACCAGACATTTTATGAGTGTTGTCTCATTCCATCCTCTCAACAGCCTTGTAAGCTAAAAGTCATCATGCCCAGTAATAATGCAGGAACTGAGGCTCTGAGAGGTTTGAAAATGTGGCCCAAAGCCATACAGTTGACAGATACCAGAGCCAAGGATTTTGGTTTGACTCTTGCTGACTCCAAAGCCCGCCATACCTCAGTGCTTCCCATGGACTCGAAGTCACACTGGGAAAACTGGCCTGTAGATTGAAGAGATAACACTAGAAATGATCAGAGAGGAGGAATGTTTCATGTGTGGTTCAGAGAAAAGGGGATCCTCTATACTCCTATTCACAGGGAGTTTCTAAAGTGTCTGAGGTGGGACGCCCCTCCAAGCCTTCCCCAAGAAAGACTTGCAGTCATCAGGAAGTGTGGGAATTCACTCAGGGTGGTGGCAAAAATATTAAGGGAAAAATATTAGAGAAAGTCATAAAATATAGTCTCAAACTCTTTTAAAAAGTCTAAGGGTTTTTTCATAGTTTCAGTAAAAGTTTCAGCTAGTGGCAGCCTAAATTCCCTTTACATTTAGTTAATAAAAAAAGCAAATAGCCAGGGAATGTGGGGGAGTTTATCTAAATAACTTGTTTATTCATGTAGTCTTAAAACTAAACTTTAAGCCAAATGGCCCTCTCAGGGGAAGGTCAACCAGGAATATTATCCACTGACAGTGTTTGCTTTGGGCATCAGAACCTGTCCTTTAATCTTAAACCTCTAGTGGTGTTAACTCAGCCTTTGTCAATTAAACTTTACTAAATAAATGCAAGTCTCACTGGCTGGTGGGAGCTGGTGGTTGCAACTGTTTACAACACTCTCCAAGGAGTCTGTAAGCCACCTGGTCACTCAGCTAAACTGACAAAGCGTAGTATCTGTATGTCCATGTACTTTATTCATCCATCATTGAAGAGTCTGTAGGACAGAACCTCGCAGATGGTAACCCCAACAAGGAAGGACTATGGGTCATCCAGGGTTGCCTAGAACATGAAAAACTTTCAAAGCGATGCAGTCTACTGGCAAATTCTACCAAACGTTTAAGGAAGAGATAACATCAATTCCAGAATATAGAAGAACCCTTCCAGAAGGATATGGAAGAGAAGAAGCACAGCCCAACTCATCAACTCATGTTTTACTCAGATACCAAAACTAAAGACAATGCAAAGAAGTCTACACACCAACAGACCTCATGAATATAGACTCCAAATCCTTTGCACCAGCAAATCAAATCCAACAATTAGTAAGATGCATACTACCAAGTGGGGTCTCTCCTGGGAATGCAAGGCTGATTCAACATCCTAAAACCAATCAATTCATCATATGAACAAACTAAAGACAAACTAAAGACAAACAAAAAAATCACATGAATAGACAGTAAACAATGGAATACAACCCTGACATTCTCTAGATGAGAAGCCCAAGGACCAGCAGTGAGATGACATTTTCCAATGTCACAAATTACTGACAAATCTGTATGTAGAATCTGGCTCTCCAGACCACAGAGCCATGTGAAGCTGTTGCTCATGTCGGGTGCAGGGAAGTATTTAAGTATGAAGGAGCAGTCACCAAGATGCTTTATTCACAGCTCCATGTGGCTGTAACTGAAGGGAGGGAGTGGGAAGCAGCTGGCTCCAGCCCACACCGGCTAGAAAATATCTGAGGTCCATAGACATGAGCATCAAGAGAGTATTAGGTAGGTGGTAGGGGTTGTTTTTTCCCTGTAACTTCCCAAAAGAGGTGCAAATTATAACTGCTAAAAATATGATATAAGGAATTCACTTTTACATGTAGTAGCATGCACCTGAAGTCCTAGCTACTCAGGAGGCTGAGATGGGAGGATCACTTGAGGCCAGGAGTTGGAGACTGAGCCTGGATCACATTGCAAGACCTTCATTTCTAAAACAAACAAACAAAATTAGCCAGGCATGGAGGCACATGCGTGTAGTCCCAGCTATTCTGGAGGCTGAGGCTGAGGTATTACTTGAGCCCAGGAGTTTCAGGCTGCAGTAAGCTATGCTCATAGGGTGCCCACACTAAAGTCAGCACCAATGTGGTGACCTCCTAGAAACCAGGGATTACCAAATTGCATAAGGAGGGGTGAACAGAGCAGGTTGGAAACAAAGCAGACCAAAACTCCTGTGCTGATCAGTGGTGGGATTGTGCCTGTGAATGGCCACTGCACTCCAGCCTGGCAACAGAGTAAAAACCATCTCTTAAAAATCAAAAAGAAAAGAAATGCACTTCATAATTCAAGAAATACAAGTCACACTTATATTTCTTTTTAAACAGAGTTTTCAAAAATTATGGGATTTTCATTAAGACACAAGGAAAGGCTACAAATATTTATGTATAACTGAAATGATGGGGACTTCTCAATCTCATCACCTCCAACCCAGTGGGTTTTAACTCTGTGACCTTCACAAATGTTCACTCTTGTCAATACCTTACATTAAATCACTTGGTGCCCATCTTTTTACTCCTCTTTAGTAACTTGATATCTTGATCACAATGACAGAATTGGTAGTTTATTTACTCTTAGTTGTGACTATTGGAAAATGTCAAAGTCAAAATGTCTTTTTTTCCCTTCCCACCCCAAAATCACATACAGAGAGAGAGAGCAAGAGAGAGAGAGAGAGAGAGAGAGAGAGAGAGAGAGAGAGAGAGAGAGACATGCACACATACTTCTCTCCCTTCTCTGCCCCTTTTTTTCTTGATTTGGAACCTTCAGGTAAGGTATATACAAATTTACTTTTGTTTCTGTGGCAATAATCAATGGCCAACTAGCCTCAGCCCCAGAATCTTCAAAGTGAATTGGAAATTGAATGTACTTTTCTGTGCGTTTCCTCTTAAATCAGTCCTTTTAAGTCAGTTCAATTTGTTTTTGAGCTTTATCATTTAAAGGGTACTTCAATACTTAATTCTCCCAATTATCTTGTATCCCCAGTTTACAGACAAGAAAACTGGAGAGCATCAGGGTGAAGTAAGTTTCCTCCACCTGTTCAGTTGGATAAAACAGGAGCCAGGCACTTGGGTCATGCTGCTAGATACAGAGGTATTATGGCATCCAGCCTAAGGAGGGCCATCTCGTGGACGACATCAGGCAAACATATAAATAGTGATTTCATCAGAGCAACTATTTAATGGGTTCTTCCTGTGTTCCATGCACTGAGCGACATGTTTTTTTCTTCAGTAGCTCAGTTAATCCACACAGCCACCCCATAGAGGAGGTGTGATGATCCCCATTTCACTAAAGGAAGAATTGAAGCTGGGAGGGGTCATTTAACCTGGACAAAGTTATACCTAACCAAGAAGCAACTGCATCTTGAAAAATCAAGGGTCCTGAAAGAGGTAAACAGCATGCTGTAGGGGCAAGTGTGCCATTGGAGTAGGGGTGTTAAGGAGGCAGTTTATGGTTGAGAAGTGACCTCATATGCTTGGGTAAGGGTATACTAAATAACATTACCTGGCAGTTGACAGATATCTTGATAGATTAACCAGATTTGAAAAGATAGAGCTGAATGAGAGAAGAAGAGAAAGTTTCTAGACAAGGCAATGGTGCAAACAGAGGCTCAGCGGTAAGAAAGTGTACTTTGTGTGCAGGTCATAATAATCCTGTTTGGTTGGAGGACCAGCTATGAAGTGTTTGGCAAGAAATGTGACACTAAGAGTCAAGAATGGGAGTCTGACTTTATGTAATTTTCCGTGTTCATTAAAGTCAAGACTATTCTTGTAAATATCATGCTTCCTGCACTCAAGAAACTTACATTCTGTTGGGGAGATAAACAACTAAACAAGAAATTACAGCACAGCAGCAAGTTCTATGAAAGGTTAGGCACAGAGTGGTCCTTCTAACTCAGACTTAATGGAGGCATGTGACAGAGTGATGTCCAAGCCGAGAACTGAGGGGCACGTGGGTGTTGCCCACACAATGAAAAGGACTCAGGGTACCAAGCAGAGGGAACAGCTTGTGGGAAGGTTCAGACCGGAATCAGACCACACATCGCTTCTTTGCGAGGGCTGCAGGTGTCAAGCACAGCAGAAGAGAGGAGAGCAGGTGGGAACTGATAACGTGAGGCCAGGGGGCCTACACGGGGTCAGCGCATGATGAGACTGTGTGCCATGTTAAGGAGAGTATGTGGTAAGCCGCCCTGGCCCAGCGCATGGCTTCCCACTGCAGTCAGCAAATCAATTACGTCCTCCACCGACTTTCGCCTTGTGTATTTAGAATGCATGGAGTTAGCCTGCCAAACATCTGCTCTCGCTATTAAGCATGCCATGGTAACCATTGCACTCCCGTGCGTCAGTGCCACCAGGATTGGTAATAATCACAAGTGTCAAAAACGAGAAAGAATGGAGAAGGAAAGCTGTGCAAAATCCAGCGGCAAGATGACTGGGCTGGCAGCTCCACTCCAGGGCCCCCGCCAGCTGCACCTTCTGCTGCCCCTGTTGGGGGCAGGGGAATTGATGCCGCTCTGGCCTCCTGTAGCCCCTTCTGTTGATCCCTTTCCCTGTATTATTCATCCGCTGCTTCCACCGACATTGGAAAATGTGCCGTGCCTTTGCCAGAACAACATATGTGCCCCTGCGTCATTGCGTGTGATGGATAAACCCGCCAGCAGCTCCCCAGACCCAGGGGGCCTCTGGGTGAAGACCCCGCATTGACACAGGCAGGCAGCATGGTTCCCCGGCAGAGGTGCGGCTCTGAAGGCAGACAGACCTGGTTTAGGATTTCAGCCACGCCGCTGCATCGCCTTGAGACCGTGGGCAAAACTCTCACCGTCTCTCAACCCTACTTGCCTCATTTGTGGAATAACGGTAGGAGCACTTTCCTTAGGACCGGGGGGGCTTAGAGATAATGAATGGGAGATGGCACAGCACCTTTCACAGCATCAGAGTTCAAGGTCAGCGACTGTGATGTTTTTTAAATTGAGCTGTCATAAAAACATTGCTAGGCACTAGGCTGAGATCTTTATTCGAATTATTGAATCTCCACAAAAACTCTGTAAGGTAGCCGTCATTATCGCCCTTTTACAGCACTGGGGCTAAGAGGGGTTACGTGGCTTTTCCAGGGCTCGGAGGCAGTCATGGCAGCAGGCCTGCGCCCGGGGCCTGCACACCCCACAGCCGGCTGCCTACGCCATGCGGTCTTCCCCGTCTGCAAGGCTCTCCCCGTGTGCAGCTGAAATCTCCCTGTTGGTACATACTCTATGTAAGTCCAGTTCTACCGCCAGAGCCACATACAATAAAATCAGCCCATTTCCTCTTCCAAACCAAAGCGCATCAGAAAGGCAGGGCGGCCTCCCAGAGCCCTGGAATCCTCTTCCCCGGGACGAAGGGTCCTGAGTCCCCGAGCAGGGCTCCTGCAGCCCGGTTGTCACACAGCCACTCCCCGCAGGGCGCCCTCCAGGCTGGCCAGGGTCTCCCTCAGAGGTGATGCCCGGGTGGGGTGTGTGTCCCCTCCCGGCCCTAGGAGTCGCTGCATCTCGGGGCGCACACAGAGGCCGGGGGCCTGGAGCTGGCAGGGCTGGCGCCGTCGTCCCGCACGCACCTCACGGTCTTTCCGCCTGTCCCTGGACGCGGCCTCCCAGCAGAGAGCGCGGTAACGTGGGCTCCAGCGCCCCCTCGTGGGACGCGAGGGAAGTCGGCGGTCAAGGAGCGCGGGAAGAGGGGAAGAAACAGGCTGGTTGTCCGCGTGGACATCATAATTGCTAAAAATGCCCTCTCGATCCACCCCCGTAGCTGCCGTTTGTCTGTGTCTAGATCGAATGTCGGTCTCGCCAGGTTAGTGTGAGATGGGTGACTTCCCAGAGAACTGCTGTTTCTAAAGTCAGTCAGGAAAGAGGCAAGGGTGTCCCCACCTCCCCTGCCTTTAATGAAACCTCATTTTCCACCTTCTCCCTAGCGTTCCTTCAGCTATGCTAAGGATATAAGGAGAAAGCACATGTCCCGCTTGGTACCGCTGCCGCGTGGGCTCACGGAGGGGATGGCAGGAAGGGGTATGACAGCAGGAAGGGAACATCCAGGCAGTAGTGGGGGGTTACCGGGAACAACATGACGTCAGATAGCAACTTGAGTTGGTGCTCAGGGTTACTGAAATACCCACCACTGGCCCCGTCCTCCCGCTTTATGTAAATTTATGTAAATGTAAATTTAAGTAAATGAATGGCCTCTTTCCCCACCAACTTTCTAGGGGTCGTTGAGCAAGTCGTTTCACTTCCTGGGCAAGGTAGTGTCAGAGGTCCTTCCTTCAGTTGTAATATTCAGGGGGCTTTAACATCGCATGGTCACCAAATCAATTTCAGCCACCTAGCAGACTTCTGCCAGACTAGGCCACAGGACTACTCCATTTTTGCAGGGAACTAAAACACATAGAACTAAAACTATCATCAAATAACTGGTGAGTACATCCAACTGATGCAGCATTGATACCATGATTTTCTTCCTTTATGATAACAGCGCAGTCTTCGACCAGCCAAAAACGAACAAACATGGAGTTTTGTTTTTAATTGCCTTCATTTCATATCCTTGCAACCGAGGGAGCTTAGGTGCAGGAATCGGGCTCAGACATTACGTTGTCTTATACCTCATACACAGGGTTATATAATAACAGCTTTCCCAGATTAAAATTCTTCAATGGTTTCAAATTTTCATGAGCATATCATGAGCCACTGAGTTACAGCTTTGGCTGGAGCAGCTGGTAGAGGCACATGCTCATCACAAAGCTGCCACAGAATTGCCGTCTCAGTGACCTGCACGTGCTGGTCGGTACCCCCTCAGGCCTTTGACACCTGTCCACCGCTCCCACAGCTCCATCCTCTAGTGTCACCACCCATGGAGCCACACAAACTTTTCATGCTCTTGCAGCCAATGATGATTAATGGAACCGGGATTCCCCATGGCTCTGCAAAAAATTCTCCGTGGGGAGAAATCCTCTGGAGTAAGAGTCAGCAATCAGCTGCTCCTTTCAGGCTGTGCGTCCACCCCCTCATCTCTTCTCCCTGGGACTCCAGGTCTTGCAAGCACCCTGACAGCAGACCTCAGCCAGGAGGGTCCAGGTACTTACATGTGGGGAAAGATTGGGACCAGAGGGGAAAGGTGGGCTGTGGGGGAGGCAAGGCAGAAAAAAAGCAAGGGATTGAGGAGAACGACAAGGGAGAGGAAAAGGGAATAATGTGGGAAAGACAGTGTTATAAAATAAATCCAAATATTTTCATCTGACTCCAATCAGATAATCTCTTGTTTGGATGCTTTGACGATCTGTTTTAAAGAAACTTTTCTGGGAAAGGAAAGAGTCAGACACGATCAACGTTTTCACGTGAGTTGTAGAGCTGGTTTCAAATAAGCCACTTCTGATTTATCTGTTTCCTTTAATGGTATCATCCACAGCTGGAGATCCCAGTACAGAATTACCTGCGTCACTTTCAGTTTACCTTTCACTTGTCCACAAGAACAGAGAATTCTTGCCATAGAGGCTTCATGATACCACAGCCTGCAAACCTGGGACTTACTGGAAATGTGAGACCCACACACGTGGCCAGGCTGGTAGACCGTCCAGCAGTTTGTCTGTTTATACACAGGGGAAAAGTTGAGTCTTGAATCTTGATCTTAAAACACAAATGATTCTGATTTCAAATTTATAGAAATACAGATAAAAGAATTTTATTAAAAAGGCCAGTATTTCAGTACCAACAAATAGCATGTTACAGTGTAACATGAGATAGGGACATGAGATGAACTTTGCCCCATGACTAAGACACAGGAGGCAGAGGTTTTGCTAAGTGTGTTTTCCATCTCATTCAAAATTAGAGCCCAGAAAGCCTAGCCTTGCTCATGGATACATGCTCAGAGAGACGGTACACACAAAGGCAAGTCTAGTCTGCAGAAGGCAGATAACAAGGCAGGTGCAGGCAGGCAGAGGCCCCGGCAGCTGGAAAGGAAATGCAGCCCACAGCACGCCTTGATAACAGAATCCCCATCCATCCCTGCTGTTTGTGGTAGGCCATGTTAATGCAGCTTAAGGGTTATTTTCTCCTTTAAAGAATAGGCCGAGTTTTAAAACCCCATCTTCTTCCAGCCGACAGGCTGATGCTTTGCCAAGCTCTGTTAAACACTGACTCATTGGAAAGAACAGCCTTTCCGAAGAGGAAATTGGATGTATATTTGTGTAAACCTCTTTTAAGAAGTTTGCATAAACCCCTTGTGATTACACGGCCTGGAGATTTGTTCCTGGCTTTGTGGCTCCTCGAACAAGAGCTTTCTTTAGTGGTTATCTCAGCTCATTCTTTTTTTTTTTTTTTTTTTTTTTTTAGAAAAGGAGAAAGAAACAGCGAAAGAAAGAAAAAAAGAAAAAGAAAGGAAGAGATTTTAGAAAAAGAGAGAAAAGGAGAAAGAAAGAAACAGCAAAAGAAAGAAAAAAGAATGAAAGACAAAGAAAGGAAGAGATTTTAGAAAAAGAGAAAAGGAGAAAGAAAGAAACAGCAAAAGAAAGAATAAAAAAAGAATGAAAGAGAGAAAGAAAGAGGAAGAGA
>PVKP010033599.1:0-24908 GCA_004027715.1 Plecturocebus donacophilus | reverse complement strand
GGCTGTTGAAACTTGTGCATGCTTTGCGAAGTTCTCGTGTTGTGTTTTTCAGCTCCATCAATTCACTTATATTCTTCTCTAAGTTGTCCATTCTCGTTAACATTTCATTAAATCTTCTTTCAAGGTTCTTAGTTTCTTTGCATTGGGTTAGAACATGTTCTTTTAGCTCACAGAAGTTTCTTATTATCCACCTTCTGAAACCTGATTCTGTGAGTTCATCACACTCATCCTCTGTCAAGCTTTGTTCTCTTGCTGATGAGGAGCTGCGATCCCCTGTAGGAGGAGAAGCATTCTGATTTCGGGTGTTCTCAGCCTTTTTGCACTGGTTTCTTCCCATCTTTGTGGATTTATCCACCTGTCGTCTTTGTAGTTGCCGACTTTCAGATTGGGTCTCTGAGTGGACGTCCGGCTTGTTGGTGATGAAGTTTTTTCTGTTTCTTAGTTTTCCTTCGGGGGGCGCCCCTTCCCCACAGAGCTGGACCTTCCTGGGTTCAGCTATGCTTGTTCTCAGTCCTCAGCGCTTCCAGTTGCTGTTCTCCTTGTGGGGATTGGACCAGCTGAGCCCGACTAAAAGGGCATCCAGTCCCGTACAATTCGCACCGAGAAGCGCTGCGCCGGCCAAAAGAGTTGCGCTGGCGACCCGTGTGGCTCCTTCGCTGGGAATCTCCCAGTCTGTGGGCATCAAAAATTCGTCTACAGTTGCGGCATCCACTCGCTCTCTGCGCTTTCACTGGGAGCTACAATCCTGAGCTGCTGCTACGCGGTCATCTTGGATCTCTCTCTGCCCGGTGATGAAGTTTTTCTGTTTCTTAGTTTTCCTTTGGCGGACGCCCCTTCCCCACAGAGCCAGACCTTCCTGGGTTCGCTGTGCTTGCTGTGAAGCTCTCAGTCCTCAGCGCTTCCAATTGCTGTTTTCCTTGTGGGGATGGGACCAGCCGAGCCCGTCCGTCCCGTATACTCCGCACTGGGAAGCGCCGCACTGGGGCGCCGGCAAAACAGCTGTGCTGGCCAAAAGAGTCGCGCTGGTGACCCGTGTGGCTCCTCTGCCGGGAATCTCCCAGTCTGTGGGCAACAAAAATTCGTCGGAAAGTGCGGCGTCCACTCGTTCTCTGCGCTTTCACTGGGAGCTACATTCCTGAGCTGTTGCTAATCGGCCATCTTGGATCTCTCCCTCAAGACTTTTTTTTTTTTTGAGATGGAGTTTTACTTTTGTCACCCAGGCTGGAGTGCAAAGGCGTGTCCGCCTCCCAGGTGTAAGTGATTCTCTTGCCTCAGCCTCCCAAGAAGCTACAGTTGTACACCACCACACCCGGCTAATTTTGTATTTTTAGTAGAGACAGGGTTTCGCCATGTTGGCCAGGCTGGTCTCCAACTCCTGACCTCAGGTAATCCACCCGTCTTGGCCTCCCAAAGTGCTGGGATTACAGGCATGAACCACCGCACCACACCCTGTGATCAAGACTTCATTGGAGCCGGAAAGGAAGGTATCATTAATTTATTGCTTTGGGCACGGAAATTAAGAGAAAGGAAACTTGTTCAGGGTCACAGGGCAAGTTGGTGGCAAAGTGGGGACTGGAGCCAAAGTCTCCTGACTCCTAAGTACAGTGTTTTCTACCGGAAAAGGCAGTGTTCAGTGATGCTTATTAGCTATTGCTGTCCTTCATGAAGATGGTAATATCTGGGGTCTATCAGGAAGGAGGTACATTGTGCTTTTCTCAGTGGACACTCACATGTAGGTTGTTCTTCAGTTTGCAACCGTCCACAGCACCTGTGATGCCAGGTTATTCCTACCTTGCCTGCTTTTCTGGACAACTCATAATCTTCGCTAGAAAGACGTCTGCATGTGTTTTATTTCTGGAGCCTCACCAGTTTGCCAGCAGTACTCAGGTCCCTAAGGTATCTACCTATTTGAAGTTGCTTGAAGCTGTGCCTCTGGACACCTGGGAAGTGAATTGGACCTCTAGAATGTACCTGCCCCGGCTAACACTTAATTAAAAAGCTGCCTCATTACTACCGTCCTTTCTCCTTATCAGCTCAGTACCCAGAGAGGTGTTCAAGCCTGGACATTGCTCCTCAAATGATAGCTTGCCTTCATTCCAGCAACTTTTGTTGTTGCCGTCTTATGGCTGTTATTCAGAACGCTTAGAGGTGAGGCTGGTTTAAGTGGTCAAAGGTCGCTGTGAAATATCTCAGTGTTGCTGCCCTGTAAAAACAGAATACGTTCTCTGATGTTGACTGTGGCGAGGCACTGGATGCTAGATTGATACCACAACAACTTCAAAGAAGTGCTGGCTTTCTTGAAGGTACAAAGAGTTGATGCTACCACCATTTAGCTTTTAGATAACCTACACATTTTGTTCTTCCCTCCTGCTCAATCTGCCAGAGTTTAATAAGAACGCCTTAGAATGTATACTCTTTCCTTGTAATTAAATCAATCACCCATTAATTGACATGCAAACTTCTCTAGAAAGAGCTCATCTTCTTGGCTTTTAGGAATGTGACCTGGTTCGCTGTTCAGGTAGAGGGTCACCTTTGTTCTCTCTGTGTGTTTCCCAAGCTTTAGGTAAAATTTCTAACCAGGCATGATTTGTCTTCAGCTCTATTCAATTCGTTTCAGAGGCATCTAGTCTACTTTAGATCTTTCCCTTTTGCCTTGCTATGGTTTGAATGTTTGTTTCCCTCCAAAATTCAATTTGAAAATTAATTACTAATTTAATAATCTTAAGGGTGAGGCCTTGAGAAGGTGATTAGATCATGAAGGCTCTGCCCTCGTCAATGGGATGAGTGCCCTTATGGAAAGGCCTGGGGGAGTCTATCTGTCCCTTTTTGCCCTTCCATCATGTGAAAACACAGCATTTGCTCCTTCTGCCATGTGAGTTTGCAGCAAGAAGGCTCTTACCAGACAGTAAATGCTCGTGTTTTTTATCTTGGACTCCCCAGTCTCCAGAACTGTAAGAAATCAATTTCTGTTCTTTATAAATTAACAAGTCTAAGGTATTTTGTTGTAGTAGCAGAAATAGACTAAGTCTCATTCATAAACCCAGTGCTTTCTAGCTGCTCAAAATTATTAGCTGTGCCATCCTAACTGGGTCTGTGTCTGATAGCATCTGTGGGTCATTCCAAGGTTTCTTTCCCTCTCAAAATTCACCTAACTTCTCTTGGCAGCTCTGCTCTTTCTGCTTATAATAAACAACTTATCTTTAAAAAATAGCCATTATGAGATTACTATCAACACTATTATACCACCACCATTACATCCTAGTATGTGTTGAACACCTACTCTTTGCCAAGTCCTGAGAACACACAAAAAGATAAAAAGACTCTCTGTCCTGGGACAGTTTCTAATCTGATTGCAAGAATATAAACGCTATTGATCACATGTTAATTCCTGTCTTACTTCTAGGCTAAAACGCTTATGGATTCCAAGAGGAAATATAAGAGCATGATGCCTTAGCCCATGGTACTTTTGACAGGCCAGTGAGGAGATATTCAGAAAAGGCAGGGACCCTTAAAAAAATCGTATCAAATCAATGGATGTCTACAAAAGCCTACCTTTAACCTCCTGTCTATCACCTGTTTCCAACTGACGGCCCTGTAATCATCCATAGTAAAATCACACAGGTACACTAGGGGGTGGCCTTGTTTATTGCGGGGGTGATTCTGTGAGTGGCTATAGCTCACCCTAAATTATTCATGTCGATCCTAAAGCACAGTGGAAGTGATGTACTTGACTGTCAGACCAGAGCTGCTGTCAAGCAGAGGCAGGATGCAACAAGACACACGAAAGCAGAAATCTCCCTGTTTCTGTAACATTTCCAGCTGGAAAACCAATCAGAGCCACACATTCCAGCTACCCTTGGGAAACACGGAAATATCCAAGTAATAATCATCTAGGTATGCTGCTAACTGCCGCTCAAAATAATTCTGGGGTTGCCAGTGCCATGCGCCTTGTAGGCTTCCAATGAACTATGCTCACTTCTCTCTTTTCTCTAAGGACCAATTATTGGGGGAATTCAGCATTTCTCCTCCTCTCTGCTTCAGCCATTCAAAGAAAGATTGTCATACACCAGAATATCTGACCATTTTTGATAAGCCATTAAGCCAGTCAAAGGTAGGTACTGAAACAGTTTAGCCCCTGGAAGCATGGATTAAACACTTAAGGTTGAGGAACCCATTAGTTAGTTAGTGTCAAAGAGTTGGAAGAGACCCTAGAGCAGTCTCTTCCAACAGGGGCAGTTTCTTCCAAAAGAGGGTCTTCCAAATGGATGACCATCCATTTCAGTTTAACGTGAATGCCCCTGTCTCAGTGTAATTATTTCACCTCTTTTCTCTCAAAAGTGCTCAGTTGGGACCAAAAATTATATAGCTACTTTGCCTTAAAGATTATCTAGTCTGCCTTTCAGTTTGGTTCAAATTTAATGTAGAAATTACCTTTCTGTGAATGATGGAGACTTGGGAGATGTAAAAATAAATACATAAAAATAAATAAGTGAATAAATAACCTTTCTCTTTTCTCTTCCCTCCAAACACATGGTCATCTGTTTGCTATTAATCACCAGTAATGCGGGACTCACTACTTTGCAAGGAATCTCTAATTAGTGAGTTCTTAGTTCTGCATCAAAATCTTCCTTCCTCTAGCTTTACCCTTTGATTCTAATTCCTTCTTCTGAAACAATCTAGAGTAAATTTCCTATCTCTTCCACAAAATATTTTCCATTTTGGTATATTTATGGTATCTTTTTTCAAGAAAATACTCATGTTTACTTCACTTTCTTTTTTGAAATTCGAAGGAAGCTGATCCGATTTTGGACTGATAGACCTTATTTTATTTTTTATTATTTTGAGACAAGGTCCTGTTCTCTCACCCAGGCTGGAGTGCAGTGGTGTGATCACAACTTGCTTCAGCCTTGCCCTCTCAGACTTAAGTGCTCCTCCTAACTCAGCCTCTCGAGTACCTGAGACTACAGGAGGATGCCATCATGCCCAGTTGATTTAAAACAAATTTTTAGTTAGCAAATAGGTCTTGCTATATTGCCCGGGCTGGGCTGGTCCTGAACTCCTGAGCTCAAACAATTCTCCCAACTCAGCCTCCCAGAGTGATGGGATTATAGGCATGAGCCACCTTGCCCAACTGGACTGATATATCTTAAAGATAAAAGCAAGAATTTTGCTAAGTTCTATTATAGAACTCCTAGGTACATAGAAACCATGCACAATTGTTTGGGGATTGTAGGTAAGATCATGCAGGAGTTACCAACAAAGTAACAACTCCAGCATTCTGTAGTGAAAACTTCTTTATGACAGTATTTTATGAATGCAGGTGAATGACTTAGATAATATCTCTAAAATTTTACAGGCAGGAAATGAGCATAACATGAAGAAATAATGCTCTTTTTAGATTATTCCAAGCTAATGACAGAAGCAGGATTCATAGGTCTTGTTTAAAAAGAAAATGTATTTTATGATTGTAAAAATAATACAGGATGATTGTTGAAGATTTACAACACCTCAAAAAAAGGAGAAGAGCTACTTGTAATTTTACCATCAGAGATAATATTCCATGCTCAGTTGATTTAAAAAAAATTCTGGATGTACGTCCTTTTATTCTTTTGTCTATGTGGATATACTTGATAAATAATTTAAGAAAATGAGGATCATAATGATATAGTTTTTTCTACTTTTATACTAATATAACAGTTATTCCCCTGCACCATGAAATAAGCCTTAAAATTTGCTTTTATGGTTGCAAAAGACTCAACAATATGTATTTTGTACTTTTCCAAACATCTAGGATAAACTCCTAGAAATGGAGATCCTGGTTAAAGAATTGTATTAGTTTGCTTGGGGTATCATAATAAAATACTGTAGATTTGGTGGCTTAAACAACAGAAATCTATTTTCTCACAGGTCTTGAGGTTAGAAGTCCCAGATCAAGGTGCCAGCCCATTTGGTTCCTGGTGAGGGCTCTCTTCCTGGTTTGCAGATGGCAGCCTTCTTGCTGTGTTCTTACATGGTGGAGGGAGGGCTCCCGTGTAAGTCCTATCAGTTATGGCCCTACCCTTATGACCTCATTTAACCTTTATCGCCTCCTCCTGGACTCTGTCTCCAAATACAGTCACATTGGGGGTTAGGGCTTTAACGTGAATTTTTGGGGGACACAAAGCTTTAGTCCATAACAAAAATATAGATCTCTTTAATCCTCTTGATCTATAAATATGAACTGTTAGGTCGAACCAGTTTAGAATTTCACCAGCAAAGCAGTGGGATTTCAGCACACTTTTCTCAATGTAGAGCATTATTATTAAAGAAAGAATAATCGTAGTTGGCTAATATTTGTTACTGGAAAAGTTGTAACTCATTGCTGTAATTTGGAGTTCCTGGATTCCTAGTGACATGAACATTTTTCACGTGCTTATATGCTATTCATAGTTTTATTTCATGAATGAACTCATCATGCTTTTGGTACTTTTAATTTTTTTCTGTTTACTAATTTGTATGAGCTATTATAGAGTAATAATAAATTACAACTGATCTTACTTAGCATTTACTATCTACCAATATTGAAGCCAAGCAAATAACATATAGAATCTCCTTCAAGTATTCATAAAACTCTCTGCATATTCCTTTAAAACCCCACTTTAAAGACAACAATCCTGAGACAGAAAAGTTAAGTAGATTTCTTATAGAAGTTTATGTGTACTACATTAAAATTACTTCTGTGATCGTTGCTCTGGTCCTCCTGTGTTTGGGTTCTGACTTTGGTAACACCTATTATTTGCAGATTGAATTTCCTTTCTTTGTCCTCTGCATATATCATCTTCCTTTTGCCTTAAAAAATAACACATTTTTTTGCCCTCCCTCCCCCTTTTATCTTCTGTTTAATTCCATTCCACACGTTACCGGTTAGATTTCCCAAGATCTGCTTTACTGCCCTAAGTGCTGACTTCATTTTTCATATTGTAATTTCAGCCTCCTTATCTCACCCAGCTTCCTTTTCATCTGGTGTATTGTCTTTACATTCTATGACGTTGTCTTTTCATCTCATTGCGTTCTTTCAGTTCAGCTTTTTGGCTTTCTGCTCCAGTTTCAGAGAGGCCATATATTCACAGATCCTACTGAAGATAATAAAAAATATTTCATACTATTTTCTCTTTTTTTGATAGTAAATCATTTTCAAAGGTGTGTTCATCTTCTTGATCTTTGGGATATTGTTCCTTTTCCCCTGAGGTTTCATACTTTTTCATAGGCCCTCTATTTAGTTTGTTGTTTGCTCCTTAGATTAGACAAGTTCCCTCTGCATTCAGTGTTTGCTAACACACAGATTTTGTAGCTCTGCTGTAGAGAAATGAGATCCCACTCTCTTGCTTGATTCTTTGACACTTTGAACTGAGGGAGTTGGTGGAAATTTACAACCCCAGCACACACGGCTGTTGGATTTCTTATAGAGTCTCTTTTCTAGTTTATGTAGCTTCAATATGGGAGCTACATCCCCTAGGACACAGAGCATGATGCTAGACCCTGACAAGTTCCTGCTCATTGCTTTCAGTTCACAGATGCAATAGAAAATGTGAGTGGGGTGGGGTTAGTAGTTAGGACGTGGTAGAACACAGGTGATTGGTGTTTTACTCTGGCACTTTAGAAATAAACACTTGCACAATAGAACTTTCTGTTTGGCACTGACCTGAGACTTTCAGACAGGGCAGACGGTGGGGAAGGACTAGAGGCCACCTCACTTTCTTTGCCATGTGTGGGCTGCCCTGCTTCAGGAGAGCTCCTGTAGCTTGGCCACTCACCGTTTCTCTGAATCCACCTTCTGCTGTCTTGGAGTTGGTGAAAATGTTTCTCCACATTTTGGCAATTCCATTTTTGTATTTGTGCTAATTTTGAATTTCATTCTTTCAAACGTGTAGTGGGGAATGTATGTATGTTTAGTGGGAAATTGGGAGAGGTTGAGCCATGGACTGCTAGCCAGGTGTCATTTTAAACTGGAAGTCCTTCATACTGCTGTTTTTTTGTTTGACAGTTTACTTCCAGACACTGAGCTTTGTCTGGATGTGTGTTAGTGGTACCATCAGCACTGATCATAACTTGACACCTCATTACCCCGCTTATCCATTGCCAGGTCTTTTTGCCATGCGTCTTGTCTGCATGGTCTTCTTTCCCTCCCACTTTCACCGTGGCTCAGGCCTTCACAGTTTGCCATGGCGTCATGTGGTTGCTGGCTGCCTGGACTGGCCGTCATCAGCTTCGCCTCCTTTTCCATGGTTTGTATTACTGTTAAACACAGTCTTCTTAAGGGCAGCCTTGGGACAGTATAATGGCTCCCTGAAACCCTTCAGTGGCTTCTCTTTGTGATTCTGGTAAGTTCTGGGTTAAGGCAGACATTCTAGGTATCTCATGACCTATACCCAAACTATCTTACCAGTCCTAACACCTTTACTCTATTCCTTTACCCTTTGCTCTTACTAAACTGGCTTATCCTCCATTTACAAGCATGTTCTGTATTTCTCTGTCATTACCCTTTTACTTATGCCTTTCCTTCTGCTGTGCTGGAATCTGCCTTTCTTTCATTTCTATTTGCAGCAATCTCACCCATCTTATAGAACCCCATTAAATGCAGTCTTTTCCATGAGGCCTGAATGCAATATCTTCTCTGAGCTCTGAAACTGGATCATCTATTGAATACATTCTTCTTTGTGTTGGAGAGAGAGAGAGAGAGAGAGTGTGTGTGTGTGTTTACTACCTGCTACCTCCCCTTCTAGATTGTAAGCTTCTTGAAGTCCCCATCACATTTTGCATCGGTTAAACTATTCTATTTTGCTAAGCCTTAATTGTCTGATTAATGTTAGTGTAATAGTATGCTTAACTTCTGAGTTTTCAGCATTGTTAAATGGAATAAAGCATCTAGAGTGCTGAGCAGAGAACCTGACATACAACAGGTCCTCAACATTTATTGGTGGAATAAATAAATGAACAAGTCTTCCGATTTTCTCCTGAATCCTGTATTATTGCAAATGCAAGACGTTTTTCTATCCTAAACTTTGCTAAATTTGCAGGGCCCTCAGTACCAGTTGCATTCCACATTTTTCTTGAGCATTGCCAGAAAGTTTAGGGGCAAGAAGGGAGTGATCAAATGTAACGACCATTAGCGAAAACCACAGGCACTGAACAGCTGGATAATGTGAACAGACAAGTTCAGCTGAATCTCCAGAAATGCATCAATCATAAGATGATGGCAGCTTTAGGGAAGAGTTAAGAGATGCTTGAAAAGGAGCCAGAGTATGGAAGAAAAAAGATGTTTAGAGTTGGGTTTTTAAAAGCAGATCTCCATCATGGCCAGCATACTTTGGAAAGGTGGCAAATGTGTGTAAAAAGACCTTTTCATTTTCTTGAGTTCTTTAGAACATTGGAGAGTTTTGTTTTGTTTGGTTTAATTTTGTTGAGCAGCTTAATAATAGAAATTGCCTCAGGGATGGCGTCTGCCATTGCTTTACAAATGCAATACTGTTCTCCCTCTGGGGATTGTGCTGCGGGCTCCTAGAGTGAGTACTGCAAAAGCCACTAATAATGCTCCTTCTCAGGTAACATTTTCTGGTATAGAGTATCTTGGCTTAATACAGTCTAAATACATTGAAGTGTAATGTGGCCAACACGATAACTTTCTGACATACAATACGATTGTCCTTACTTCTGACTTGGTTTCTGTGGTGTCAGAGGTCCAAAATGAATCAAGATGACAAATCCTTAGCTAAGGCAATGTAGAAGCCACCATGGTACTGTACAGGAATTATAGTCTCCTATTTTTCCCGGGAGAGAAAGCATGGGATAATGTAAAGAACACTGGATGAGCATCAGGATTCAGCTTCAGGAGGGGGAAGCCAATAGATTCGGGCCCAGCACTTAGCCATTGTGGGCCTTATCCCTTAATTGGAAGGAACTGGGCTACAGAGTCTTAAGGGTCCTTCTAAATATGAACTTTTCAATTCTAAGTTTTCTTCTGTCTGGAGAGGAGAGCATCATGATGGATCGGTCTCTGGAATCAACAGGCTTGGTTTGAACTAAGCCCTTTTGTAGCTGAGAGATCTTAGACCAGTTGCTTAACCACCCGTGGCCTCATTTTTCTTATATAGAAGATGGGGACAGTGATAATACTTGTATCAGTTTGGACGTGCAGCTGGTGTTGATTTGTTGATTCAGCTCCTCAACAGGGACCCAGGCTCTTTTTGACAACTTCACCATCTTTAATTTCATATTAATATTTGTTGCCTCATCTTATAAGAAGGCATCAGCCTCTCCAGGTATGAAGTCTCCATTCCCAGCAGAAAGCAGGGGGTGGGAGTGGGAGGTGACAGCAGGATAAAAAAAAAAATTATATATATATATGAATGGGGAAAGGTCTATGTTCTAGGGCCTTTTCTTTGAAAAGGAAAACTTTTCTGAAAGTCCCAGATGACTCCTCATGGTATTTTATTGGCTAGAACAGGACCACAAGACTCCTCATCTGAGAGGGAAGTTAAGTCGTTTCACCTTCTGTGTTAGTGGTTAAGGGATAAGGGGTTGGAAGTGCTCTGAAGTCAGCCAACAAACAGGCTTGCCGGACCGCCCCAAGTGACGTCAGAATGTCTTGAGGGCGTAGCAGTTAATGCTGGTTGAGTGCTTAATTCCTGGGTCAGGGCCTGACTCAGAGCCAGCACTGGAAAACTGTTAGTTACCATTCTCCAACACTTTATTCTTCCCTTTGCACCTGATTCAACCTTACTGCAGTAATTTTCCACTTTATCTTATGAGAATCCAGAATCCTTGATATTTGGCACTGGAAGCCATTTGACTTCTTTCTGTTCTAGTAATGCATTACATTCCTGTGTACCACTTATGATTACTTCAGTGTCTTGTCCAGGACTGTGTACATCTCAAACTCAGGAAAGGAAAGCTAGGTCACAGGGAAAGGGAGGCTGAGATTGTCCTGGACAAGGAGTTTTGCCCGAATAAAGCCACAGGCGATTCCTTATGTGTGGGTTGCCATGCTTTGTACCATGTCCCTGTTCTACTCGGACTTTAGCAGTCTGGACCAGAGCATGGTGCCTAACTCAAAAGGCAGTCAGTGAGAGGCTGCAGTGAGATTTCTGTCCAATAAGAGTGGTCCATAGAGAGTAGTAATTAACAGAACTAATCAGTCTCTGTCTTAGTGTTACTAAGTGTCATTCAAATAGGTCAGATTTGAGACATGTGCATAAGCTAAGAGGCACTTAGAGAGGAGACAAGAAAGCAGATGGTACGAGGGACAGAAGTTGTGAGAAGGCAGAAGCCAGAAGCCATGAGCTAGATGGACGAGTTTGTTGAAGAGGCCCTAGCATCTGAACAGAGAATGGTTAACTTGCCATTATGGGAGCAACAGCCCGTGCTGTTGAGGGACAAGAAGATCAGATCTCTGGAGCTGCTGCTTTGCCTACAGTGTTGCTATGGCTACCCTGTATCCTGGGGCATGTCCCACTTCTCCCCTGGCTGGGCTACTGTCTTTCTTACTCCTCCCAGGCCCCTCTATGAGGCCCTTATTCTGAGATAAGGTGCAAAGAATCTCTGATCTTGGTAACTATGGAGCATGACTTACAAAGGAATTCAAATAATTTAGGCTCAACTGTGTTGTCCTGTTACTAATTAGAATAAGAGAGGGAGGCTGATGTGCAGAATTCTTCCACCAGGCTGCCCCTCATGGAGCAGCCATCCTCATGGTGGGAGAAAACTACTCAGCAAGGATGAGCTCTGATTCTGTTCTGTGCAGGCCCAGGCCCCACTAGCTGGGCACCCGGGCCCTGGCCCCCTGTTTACTGGCCAGAGAGTCTCTCCAGAGGGGAATTCAGGGGAGTCTGCCTTGCCACCAGACAATGGCTCCATTTACGTAATCCTCCCTAGGCCGTGGCTGGTGTAATTCAGTGATTTGATTGATTTTTATATTTTGTGATGCTAGGTGATAGAGGTGAAGAAACAACAGGTTTTTGGCTGTACCCTCTGGCCTGTTCTGATCTGTCTTGTTGGCTTCAAGGATTTCACGAAGCTTTGTGCTGCTGCCAACTGTCTCCCTGGGTGTTGTTCACAGGCAGCGTCCTGCTTCCCATGCGCATATCTCCATGGAATCCGTAGAAGTGGGACCTAATCCTTCAGTTGCCGGCCTGTGGGTGGGGTGTGTGGGTCGCAGAGGTTTGTGTGGAGTCTCCAGTGGCCCCGCGTTGCAGGGTTTCTCAAATGTCTAGTGCTCAAGCTCCATCTTCTCCCTTTTTCTGCAGGAGAAATGGCTGTATTGGTTTGATTGGAATGATCTCGCTATGTCTGGCAGCTCTAACACAAGTTAACACAGCTTTGAAAACCAGTTTCCCTGACGTCTTGGCACAGCAGAATTCCTAGTATGGAATTGTTAAGCCACATTTCATCTTCATTTCCAGGCATGTGTCTTCTCTGCTTGTTTTTGAGATTGAATTTCACTCTGTCTCCAGGCTGAAGTGCAATGGCCTGATCTCAGCTCACTGTAACCTCTGCCTCCCTGGTTCAAGTGATTCTCCTGCCTCAGCTTCCCAAGTAGCTGAGACTACAGGTGCCCGCCACCACGCCCAGCTAATTTCTGTATTTTTAGTAGAGATGGGGTTTCACCATGTTGGCCAGGATGGTCTCGATCTCTTGACCTCATGATCAATCCTGCCTCGGCCTCCCAAAGTGCTGGGTTTACAGGCTGAGCCACTGCGCCCGGCCCTGTTTGTTAACTTGAAGGCTCTGCCTTTTCTTACAGAGCCCCCATCTCTGGCATTTGTTGTTGATACATAGTTTCTTTTACTTTTTGTATGTTTATTTTTTATCCAGTGAGAATCATGTTGACACATTTTGTTTTCTCTTTTCTTTCAGCTTTAACCACACTTGAGTAAGAACGCCCTGACTTGGAAACACTCACATTTCCCACATGTGACTGAATGGCCCTTGCCACACTGGGAACAGAATGGGGGCCCCCATTGGAACTCCGGGTGGAGGGAGAAGTTGTGCCCCCAACTTCCATGAAATAAGCGTTGCAGACCTGGGTGGGTGGGATACAGGGTGTGGGGGCTGGTTAGTGCCTCCATCTGGAATTAAAACCTAGACACATTTCCCCTTAGAAACAATATTATTCACAAGGGCCAAAAGCCCACTCACCACCCACCCCCCTAGAGCTGAACGCTACAGTGTAAGTTCTATTAGTGAATTTTCGCTCTGGCTGTGCATTAAAATCACCTGGATTTGCTTTAAAACCCTGCATGTGTTCCTCTAGCTGAGATTCTAATTAAACTCCTCTAAGCAAGAACCCAGGCACTGGTACTTTTTAAGTTTCCCTTGGCTGGGCGTGGTGGCTCATGCCTGTAATCCCAGCACTTTGGGAGGCCAAGTTAGGCGGATGACCTGAGGTCAGGAGTTCGAGACCAGCTTGGGTGACATGGTGAACGCTTGTCTCTACTAAAAATACAAAAATTAGCTGGGCACAGTGGCATGTACCTGTAGTCCCAGCTACTCGGGAGGCTGAGGCAGGAGAATTGCTTCAACCTGGAAGGCAGAGATTGCAGTGAGCTGATATCATGCCACTGCACTCCAGCCTGGGCGACAGAGCGAGACTCCGTCTGGAAAAAAACAAAAACAAAAAACAGTTTCCCTGGAAATCCTAATGTGCAAGCAGGTCTGAGAGCCCTGAGATTTTGTATCTGGGTCTAGACAAGGCTGGGCCAGAGAGGTGCCGAGGTACAAAGCATAAGGAGGTGCTCACGCTTGGATCTGTGCAAGTTGGCCTGTTTTGCAGGTCACATTAGAAACAGTCAGCATGGGAGTCGAGGTTTTGGATGGAGATGGGTTTCAGCTTTAAACTTACCTACTGTAGAAAAAAGTCTCTAGGGCACAACCATTTATAATTTGGGGATTTCTCCCTTCCTTTCTTCCTGTTTCTTTTAATGTCATACTCTTTTACCTCCTCTCATTCCAAGCCTCTGCCTTGTTTTTATTCTCTCCTCACTTCTAGCACTTTCTTCTCCCCCTGCCTCCTCCTCCTTTTCCTTCATCTTCTTTTCCTTCGATATTCTCTTCCTCTGAGAGTGGCTCTTCCCTTTCTCTCTGATTGTATACTTTGGCCATTTTTGTTAGGCACATTCCCTTCCCATTATTCCAGGCCTGTGCATGTGTCCTGGATCGCTTTCTGTTTTTCTCCCTCCCCCAATCCCTCCTCTCCAGCACACCCACCAGTGCCCCACACTTGGCCAAGTGGCTCCAGTCTAGGACAATTCTCCCAAGACTCCTCCCAAGCCCACGCTGGCTGCATCAGCCTCCAGCGGCTGTTCATGGACCTTGCTTGGCCCTCGGTGACACCAGATGGAGTTTTTAAGTTGGGAGTGAGGGTGACGGAGTAGTTCAGGCGGAGGAAATAAAAATTGGTGAGGATAGAGAGATTAAACTGTCACTCATTTTCCCCCCGAAGCTACTTTGAGAAATGTCTGTAAAAGTTTTAAAACCTTGATTCATGGCAGAATCGGGAAGCAGGTTCACATCCTGCCACCCATCCCTGGCAATAAAGCTACCCAGGCTAATCTTTTGACTGTTTCTACCCTCTGGGTTTCCTTGAAAGATAAACAATTCTATCTATCATCCTTTCCCTCAGTCAGCCCCCCTCCAGCACTATTGGCACTTCTGCAGTTAGAAATAAGCTGCTTTGCATCACAAACGGGCCAAATCTTCAGAGCTGGGCCAGCAGCTCCTTTTTCTTGTGTGGGAAAGATCAGAGTAAGGAAAAAAGCCCAGAGCCCAGAAACATCAAGCTGGAACCACTGAAAGGTTTCCTTCCTGCCAGACTCTGTCCAGACAGGCGGATAATGCAACATCCTTGGGAATTTGTCCTGGAATGGTCTGAGTCTTGTGGGAGAGGAATGAGGTGCTTGTTGGAGACTCTGCTCTTTTTTTTTTTTTTGAGACAGAGTCTCGCTCCATCACCAGGCTGGAGTGCAGTGGCGTGACCTCGGCTCACTGCAACCTTTGCCTCCCTGGTTCAACACCTTCCGGGTTCAAGCGATTCTCCTGCCTCAGCCTCCTGAGTAGCTGGGACTGCAGGTGCGCACCAGCACACCCAGCTAATTTTTGTAGTTTTAGTAGAGACAGGGTTTCACCATGTTGACCAGGATGGTCTTGATCTCTTGACCTTGTGATCCACCTGCCTTGGCCTCCCAAAGTGCTGGGATTACAGGCATGTGCCACCGCGCCCGGCTGACTCTGGTGGCGGGTGCCTGTAGTCCCAGCTACTCCGGAGGCTGAGGCAGGAGAATCACTTGAACCTGGGAGGCGGAGGTTGCAGTGAGCTGAGATCATGCCACGGCACTCCAGCCTGGGTAACAGAGCAAGACTCTTTCTCAAAAATAAGTAAATAGCTCCATGTCAGCTTGGAAGGAGTGAGAGTGCCAGGACCCGGGCAAGGCCAGAGCTCTCAGGAAGTAACAGCTGCAGGGACTTGGAGTGAGCAGTGGCACAGAGTGCCCACTCCAAGGCGACCTAGTGAATCTGAATTCAGTTTGGGTTGGGATAGTCATTGCAGGAGGGTACTAGAGGGGCAGAAGTGGGAGTGGTGGGTGTTCTTCTCAGTGACATTTGCCACGTATAGAATAGGGCCACAGTGTGTCCACTGTGGTCAGCTGGCAATCCCTCAGGAATGGGGTCCAGCTAGGATGAGAAAAGCTGCCATGGTCTAGGGGAGGAAGCCTGAATTTTCAGCTTCCTAGCTAGGGCTAGGGTTTCAGTGAGAAACTGAAAAGATGATAGGAAACTAAGGCCCACATAAGAAGACAGTGAGAAATCTAAGCCCACCCTATGGGGCAGAGTGGGAACATTAGGACCAGATGCTTTTGTGGCATCTAGGGAATGAGTCTGGCTTATTTTCCAGCAGACCCTTTTCTCCAGTAGCTATGACAGCTTGTACTTTCCAAAGATGGCTGCAGTATCTCTCATCTCACATGCTTATTTTACACTGTAACGTTAACACTCGTTTCATGGAGAGGCGGAGTCTGTTTCCTCCCTTTGCATCTTGACATGTTTGTGACTGTGGAAGAAGTTATGCTATATATCTTCTAGACTGGGTCAGAAACAGTACCATGGTTTCTACATTACTCACTGGAATGTTCATGCCGAAGCCCTGAGATTCCATGTATGCATCTTGACTGCCCTGAGACTGCCATGCTGGGGGGAAGCCCAACTACTCCATGTGAAACTACCACATGGAGAAGCTCTGAGACTTCATGAAGAGAGATACCTGGCCAGTCCCCAGTTTGTCAGCCTGTCCACTGTTTCAGCTCCCACCACCAACTGCCTGCAACTGCCTGACAGACCCCAAAGCCACAGCCAGCCAGTTGAGCTTCCCAAATTCCTGATCCAAACAAAATATGAAAGATAATAAAATGATTGCTGTGGTTTGAAGCTACTGCCACTAGGCTGATAGTTACCATGATTTCTTATTCGGCAATAACTGGAACCATGGGGAACCCAGTTCTTAAGGCCCAGGTGGTGCTGGGATCACTGGGAGCAGGTGTGAACACTTGAGCTGCACTGGGAAGAGTAAACCCAAGGTCAGATGCTGGTGCTTGCTTATGTTTAGAGAAAGCCCCATCCAGCAGGGCGTCTTGAGAGTATGTAAAAATTCAAGAGGGTCCAGTTGGCTAACATTGAGAAGGTTCCACATGAGAGTGCAGGGTATCCCAACGGGAGGTGGAAAGTATTAGTATTCAGATACCCTGGCTCAAGCCACGCATCAGGTTGTGCAGAGACAGAGACCGGGTGTGACAATGGTTCTCATGAGGTGTGGTTGAGTACTGAATGAGGCGATTCTGAGTACACGGCCTAGTTCTAGCACAGAGAAGCTTCTCAACAAATGTTGAGCTATTCTGATTTTATTCTTATAGACTTTTTCTTCTACAAGGCGTTGTTGTTGCCATTACTGTTACTATTTGGCCTGCCAGTGTAGGCAGAGCCATGGTTCTAAGAGACCCAACATTAATAAACCATAAACAAAGACTACAGTGTTCCTATTCAAAGCCAGAACTCATAACTCTAACAACAGAATTCACAGCTTCCAAATGACACCCATAGTAGTTCAATTCCTCACTGATGTAGGAAAGCAGATGTTCTTAATGTCTTCAATTTCCAGATGAAGAAACTCCAGTTCCAGATAAAGCCCAGAAAATTCACTGATGTCTAAAAAGCTTACAACTAAGAAGTAGCTGAATCAGAACTGAAATTCAGAGCCTCCAATTCCAAATCAGGTCCTGTTTTCTCTATGCACTCCTCTGTGTTGATGCCTAAGACCTAAGTTCCTCAAATCCCTCCTGGCCAGAGACCAGAGCAGGGCTTAGCCCACTCCTAGCCACAGGCCAGGTGGTCCCCGCCATGCCGAATGGAGGCAGGAGAGGCTGGGTGCCAGCAGGAGACAGTGCTGCCTCACACCTCACTGCTGCTAAGATGAAGGCACTCTGGGTGGGGACAGTAGCTGCTGCCAGCCCAGAAGTAGTTCAGTGGTGTGAGGGAAGTGCTCTCCTGCCATGGGGCCTTTGGAGGCCATCGTGCTGTCCAAGTCCAAGCCATTTCACAAAATGGCCAAGTTTGTGAAAGAGGTTTCTGTGAGTGTGAAAGTGGATCCAGATGGACATTCTCTTCCAAAGTCTTCATGGAGCTTCCCCAGCAGGGATTTGGGGTCTTCTCCCCGTGTCACTGCAGACACGATTCCCTAAGTTTAGTCTTGTCGCACGATAGTCCCTGGTTTTAAAGTTGCCCATATGTGAACCGCACGCTCGCTCTCTCCCTCCTCACAGTGTTAAAATGTGGGCGTGTGAAACACTCCTAACTGAAATCCTTGTCGTGTTAGGACTCTGTGTCCATTCTGTCCCCCGAGGGAAATGGAGGTCTCTGGATTTTGCCTAAAGCCCCAAAGCAGAGGAGAGTGGGCAGTGTCTGCATATTGTAAAGAAAGCAGCCCTTCCAGAGGGAGGCCAAACAGGCCCTTTGCCCCTCACCCTGTCCACCATCCCGTGAAGTCCACGTTAGCAGGAGACACACACTCATAGTAAGGGGAATTGCTGGGTGGTGAGCTCAGGGCTTTTGGGGATGGGACTGTGGCATTTGCCCTCCCCTTCCCATGGTGCCCCCTTCAGGCAGGCGAAGGAGGGCCGAGAAGAACCCTCATCAGACCTGCCCTGGGGTGTGCTCCCTGCTGTGCCCTGTCCCTGGGAGGGAATGAAATTCCCCCTCTGGAATTCCTCAGCACACTCCTCCCCATGGAGCAGGAGCCTGTGGGATTAAGGGGACGTGTTCTCTGTGCCTCTGCCTTCCCATCATGTTCCAAGTGTCCAGGCCTTCAGAACGTGTCCCCTTCCAGGGCCTGCTCCGATCTGTTTGGGGTCCTTCCCCCGCAAGGTGGCCTGTGTTCAGCCCCGGGCAGCAGTTTGGGAAGGCTGTGGGTGGATCTTGGGTGCAGTCTGTCTGGGTGGCTCACTGCCCTTACGGTGTGAAAAGGAGCTGGGGGTGGGAAGAGAAGAGCAGCTTGCTGGCCACGACAGGGTCTGAGGGTGGGAGGAAAATCTCAGATTCAAATGCCAAGGAGACTGGACATTTTAAATGCAAAATGATCTTTCAGGCCATCGAGGAGCTGTATTTGTCAAGGGGGACAGTGAGAACTTATTTAATAGTAATTTTGACTTGTAACTTTTAAATATGTCAATATTTGGCAGGTGGATCTCCATTTGGCTCCTGCCTTCATTGGCTCTTGAAGTGTCAGGGGGACCCACAGGAGGGGAAGCTGCCCTCTGCTCTCTGGCTGGCTGGCCACAAGCTACAGAAGGGCTGGGGTTCACCCACTGCCTCGGGAGAGGTTTGCACACATCCCTGAGAGTTTGGGGATAGATGTAAACCTAAGCCTGGAGCTTGCCTGGTGCACTCTGTACTTAGGGCTAGCTGGGGTGTGAGCTTCCTGTGTGTGAGGTCCAGTGGTCCAGTCTTTAACTGAACTCTTCTCCTGGGAAGTGAGAGTTGCCATCGGGTGGCACTGAAAGGCCCCTTATAGAAGGTCCTTGGTATTTCTTGGCCACTGACAGAGATGGGGATGCGTCTTCTCAGCAGTCACCACCTAGGGGATGCAATCAAATGAATGTCTGAGTGTCTCAGGGGACCCTGGGCGAGAGGGTTTCCTGGGAGGGCAAGGCATGTGGAACTATCGTCCCCTTCTTACTAATCACCATTCCTCCTTCCCACTTCTGAGCAAGCAGAATCAGGTTTCAGCTTCAGGAAGAAGGAAGCTTCAACATGGAGTGAGAAGTATTTTCTTGGATGAGACTTGTGAATACCCAAAAGCCTCTTAACTACCAAAAGGAGACCTGGTCTTATAAGTGGAAGCAGCCCAGAAAGCTATGGAGTGAAGCCAAGACACTGGAGAGGCCTGGGGCTGGGGCTGGGGGGCAGAATGTCACAGAGTGTGGGATAAGGAAGGATAAACTTGTTTCCTTTTGTTCCCTAACAAGTTCATTAACCTGGTTATACTGTCAAAGATCCTGTGCTCACAAAACCTAACACCAAACTTGCTATGTGCTTCCCTGGCCTTCATTCAGACTGGAACATCTTTTTGCAAGAAAAATGAGTATCGATTTGATAACTGGCCGTTAGGTAGGAATCACTTACTACTGAGACAGGCTTGGCTGTAGAGACCCAAGCAGGGCTGAAGGAATTAAGAAGCAGACACCCAGATAGAACAGCAAAGTGGGACCACTGGCGGCGGGGAAGTGGGGCGGGCAACAGCCTTCCGAGCTGAGAGTCTCAAGAGCCGACAGCATTCCGGGCCGAAGGCCTCAAACAAACTCTAACCCATGTAGTTATACTCTCTGAACAGGTGATTATTATTAACAAACAGGTGTTCAGTGTTTTCTTATAGAACAAAAATAAACTAGGTAGGCAGCTGGTGCCCGCTTACCACTGATCAAGGACAAACAAGAAAGTATTCCCCACGAGGGAGCCACGGGGGCAGGGCCACATACCCCGTGCTTACAGAATTGTTTTAACCGGTGTATGATATATGGATACTGTTTTGGTGCTTCAGAATGCCCCAGCAGTTTTCCACTTTGGGGGCGGGGGGGGGGCGGGGGGGCGCGCAGCAGCTAGGTTTTCCTTGCTATCGTTCTTCTTAGCAAACAGGATGATTTAATCATACACTCAGTATTTCTCAGCAACTTCCCTCCTCTCACTCTCTTCTGTAGGACACAAATGATGGTATCTACTCAGGGACTGATGGTATCTACTCAGGGACTTAGGAAGATCACAGTGAGTGAGGAAATGCATGTGGACATGCTCAGCAAGTCTCTGTTCCCTCCCCTTTCTCTTCCAAGCAATAAATGTATTAATATTGTTCATGATGAGAAATGTGAAACTCACGGGAGTGAGGCTCGTGACACCGTTTCCCAGCCCCTCCGACGTGGATCCTTTGTTGGTGGCTGCTGCCTGCCCGGTGCTCTCGAGTCTTGGTCTGGAGGGTGAGCCCTGCCCTTTTCTGCCCTGTCTCCAGTGAAGCCTTCTGCTGATGCTGAAAGGGGCAAATGTCACTGGCTCAGCCTATCCCTTCACTCATGATGTTTGCAACAATTCATATGTCATTTTCCCAATCAATGTATATTGATGCATTATTTATCCTAGCATATGATTGTGTAGCCAAAGATCACCTCTGGGACTGGCTCTGTTTTGTTTTGTACATATTATTTCTCAGCACAAGCTTGAGAACAATGGGCTCATTGATTCTACCTGAGTCTTGGGAAGGATGGACTTTGCCAGGCTGAGGCTCTCTGAATGCCAGCCTGGAAGTTCATGAAACCCCTTTTTAGGAGTAAGTTGTGCCTTTGGGGTTGGTGGGGAGGAGAATGTGCCTCTATTTTTCTTACTATTTATTGCTCTCCATTAGAAAGTATCTCTTCGCTTCTCTGACCAGAAAGATGGTGTTTCATTGAGGTAGACTACATAGTAATTAGGCCAGTAATCAACTTGGCCACACCACATTGCATCACTGGCATTCTCTGTGCACACTCTCCCTGCCCGCCCCACCCTACCACATTCTTCCTCTGCCTCCCTGTTTACATGTTTGATTCGGGGAGCCCAGCCTCATGCGGTAGCAATTGGCACAGGGAGGCTGTGACACAGAGTGACCTGGAATTCCAAGTGGAAGTCTGACATATGAGCACAGCTGAGATGGTGCTGTGGTCCTTTTTTAGCTGTATTCTTGTCCTGTGAGGGTCCAGTGGTCCAGTTTCTAACTGAACTCTTGTCTTGGGATATGAGGGTTACCATTGGGTGGCATCAAAAGGCCCCTTATAGGCTCTTTGATATTTGATGGCCATTGCCAGACTCAAAACCTTAGTTTTGGGGATGGGTCCTCTCAGCAGTCACTACCTAGGGGATACAATGAACCCAGTGCTTTCTTCTGGTGGCCAGATGGCAACAAAACTGGTGTATCAGATATGTAATCCTCCTCTTCCTCAACTCAGAAGGGCTGGAGGAAATCCACTCTCAGGGAGTTTAAGCTGCTCTGATATTATAAGGGTGTATGTTGGCTGAGGCTGGGAGTGAGTCCTCTGGGAACCAGAAGTCCTGAATTATGGTATTGTTGCACTTGATTGCCTCTGAGGAGTGGTCTGAAAGAAAAGAAGAGATAAAGTAGAAATGTTAAATATTTCCAACAAAACCTATTAAGGGAGAATTTCCTGACTCAGTACTTTTTGGCATTTCTTGAGGTTTTTTTTACAGACAACTGAAGGTTACTCTCTTGTGTGCCTGTGGTTTATTTTGTTGTTGTTTAGTTTTTCTTTCAGCTTATTGGTTTTCATTGATGAGACAGTTGTGTGAGCCAAGGGCCCAGGCATTGCCAGGAAAAGAGTGGTGCCATTCGGTGACCCCTCATGCCAGTGCCAGCAGAAACCTGAGCATGCTCCTTGCTGTCCTGGCCTCTGCTGAAGTTGGACCCACCCTCATCTAAACTCACTGGGGCTGTTCTCTTGGCAGCCTCAAGTCTTGGGAATGTTTTCCTTCCCACTCCTGTGGAGCACTGGCTTATTAACCTACACACCATGTGACCCTTGACTTCTGTGGAGGGATGAATTGTGTCTTCCCAAAATCCTTATGTTGAAGTCCTAGCCCCAGTATCTCAGAATGTGATGTATTTGGAGAGAAGGTCTTTACAGAGGCGATCAAGTTAAAATGAGGTCTCTAGGGTGGGCTCCAGTCCAGTATGACTGGTGTTCTTATGAAAAGGGGAAATCTAGGGACAAACCCACACACAGGGAGAACACCATGTGGAAGACAAAGGCTGGGGCTGGGGAGATGCTCCTATGTGCTAAGGAAAATCAAAGATGGCACACATCTTTGAACATCAAATATGGCACCTTCACATTTGAGAAAACAGCTAAAGCAGGAAGCCCACTGTCACCTTTTCTTAGCCCTTTTCTCCGGAAGTAGGTCATAAAATCTAGAAAAAATTTTCTGACCTTTTTCTGTGGCAGGTTATAAGATTCTCATGTGAGAGGTAACGTCCCTATAGCTGGAGGAAAGGAACATCCTTATCTCTGAGGACAGGGACACAGAAGAATCTGAACGAACAGACTGTTAAATTTACTCCCAGTTATTACCATTAGGTCACACCTCCTTTGTCAAATCATACTTCTCTACAATTATCACTTCTTCACCAAATTTAGGATAACATTAGATGTTTTTCTGTTTCTTTGGGTCTTCATTTCCAAAGGTTCTTATGCTGTGTAAAACTTATATTAAATTAATTTGTCATGCTTTTCTCCTGTTAATCTGTCTTTTGTTATAGGGGCCACAGTCATGAATCCAAGAGAGGAAGAAAAGATATTTCTTGTCCCCTGAAGACTTCTAGCCTTCAGGACAGTGAGATAATAAATTTCTGTTTTTTACCCACCCTGTCTGTGATACTTAATTACAGTAGTCCTACCAAACTGATACTATATTAGTTAAATAACTTGGAATTCTCTAGTTGACTTTGTCTTCCTCTTTATGGTTTTTCCTTCCTTCTTACCCTCGCCTTCCACTCTAACATTGCATTAGGTCATGCTCTGGAGCCAGATCGGTCAACTGAAAGCTCTGCCATTTACCAGTTGTGTGTCCATAAACAATTTGTGCCTTTGTTTCTCTATCTATAAAATGGGAATAATAAGAGTAACATCTTCTTCTTAGAATAAAGGAAATAATTGATGTAAGGCACCTAAAATAGTGCCTGCCTTGAATGGCACAAGTTCCCAATCACGTGCACAATTCAAGTATATAGATGTCAAATATACTGAGTGTCTACTCTGGACAAGCTCAGTCGTGTCAGTACTGAAGGAATAGATTCCAGATTCCTTCTGGAAGGAATTCCAATAGGAGACATTGTTTCTGTTCATCTGCTTCACTCCTGGGATTTATGATGTAACTCGGGACTTAAGACACTTGGAGGAAACAGTTCACGATGCAAGGCATGATGTGATGTATGGAGGATCACAGGATCAGCATGCTGGCTCAGGCAAGCGTTTTTGACCCTGACAGCACCTGAGAACCACTGAGGGTGCTTTGAAAATAGACCACTGCCTGGACCCTTTCCCTAGACTGGTTCAACAGAATTTCTGAATCTTGAGTTAATTGGTGAACCTCTGTGTGCCTCCATTTCCTCATCTGCAAAATTAGGGCAATTACTTTACTTCAACTCTATTGCTGTGAAAATAAAATGAGTGAATGCACGTAAATGCTTGCACGTAAAGTGCCTGCCACATGATAAACACTAAATAAATGTGAGCTCTCATTGGTGAATAAATATTCAAACGTTAATACCTAGTAGACTCTGCTGCAGCTTTTCAGACTGTTGACGTCTATCCACTTGGAAAACTTTGAGTGGCTTTCTCCATTGTCCTTGTCATGTGAAGGCTGTGGCAGTTTTGGAGTGCTTAAAACTAGTGCTCTGTGTTGGACAGCATAGGAGGACTAGGTTCTTCCATTGCTTACTTAAGTTGGTGTACACAATTTAGAGACATTTTAAAGGAATATTGCCGTCAACAACTCCACAAATAATGCTGCAGAAACACAAAGATGAGCTGGCTGGGCCAGTAGAGGAAAGGAAATGGGTTCTCTGGTAGATTCCAGAGGAAAAGTGATCCCAGAGCATGAAGGCTTAGGATGTTACTGACAACTGGCCTTTGCTAAGTACTAGGCCTTCTCCAATGGGCTATACATGGATTATTTTTTTAATTCTTACACCTAATGGATGGTTGCTAGCATCCATTCCCACATTACAGATGAGAGATGAAGACCCAGAGGGGTTAAGTAACTTGTCCGAAGGTGGTAGGGAAATGATTTAAACCCAGGCTGTCTCCAGATCTGCTCTCTTAACCACAGTGTCACAGCCTCTGGACCCACGTGGGAGACCCTGTGGCTGAATCTGCAGGTGGGTCACCTCAGATTCATCCTTCATCCTCTCCTCTTTCACTATTTTTCTTCTGTTTTGATTACCTCCTCTTGAAGAGGGAAGGATTCCTATCCTAGAGATGTAAGCATGGCTGAACAAGACATGATACCTGACCCTGGACAGATGGAACAGACAGCGGTTTATTTTTACATCCATCCACTCAAAGCCCAGGGAGAAGGACATCTCGTGCTGTGCAGGGCCACATGGCTGCTGCAGTTGGGAACAGAGGGAACAAACAGAGGGAGGCAAGCTTTGCAGTATCAGGAGAGTGCTGTGCCCCCTGGTTTGTGAGGGAGAATGTGGTTACCTCGTTTGAATAATTCTTTGGTCTGGCAGGGAACTGAAACCTGCTAGAGGTAAGCAGGAACTGCACCTGGCTGCTGCTTTTTTGTCT
>PVKP010033598.1:0-24925 GCA_004027715.1 Plecturocebus donacophilus | reverse complement strand
GTGTCAGAGCGAGATCTGATCTCTTAAAAAAAAAAGAACCCTTTACATCTGTCACTGCACCCAGCACTGTGCTCAGCCCACACCAGCTAATTTAATATGTATCTGTTGATTGATTTATTTGAGGCACAGACATGAGTACTATTTGTGGAGAGACAGAACTTCTTCCACTTAGGGAAGAATAAATAGTTTAACTAAATGAAAAAAAAAAAAAGACAAATCACACTTTCTTCTGATGGCAAATGTTTTCCATTATGTTCCTTCTCCCAACCCCTACCTCCATCCCAGACAGTCACCATATTTTAAATAATGTTTTATGTTACGTTGTCAAGTTTACAAAAATATTCTGCTGATAATTAAGAATGAATGAGCTATCTAATAAAATATATAATTAATCTTTCTTTCAGGCCCACTTTTCTGAGATATCTCCTTTTCATGTAATCATTTCTGCAGAAGTGCTGTAATTTATATTTACAGGTTTTAATTAACTTGAATAAAGTTGATCTTTAAATATTTATCTATTCCTGGTTACCTTTGTTAGTGAAATTTCTAGACAATTTTTATTCAGATTTTTTAGTATTTATCTTTTCCTGGTATTTAAACTATAATAACATTTTAATATTTAAATTACTAGTCAAGTTATTTCATTTTCACATAAAAATACCCAGGACAGTGTTACCTATGGTAACAATGTGCACTCATATTTTGATCTTGTTTTTAGGAAGGGTTTCTCTAATGCTTTTCTGTTAGAGGTAGTGTTCATTTTTAAATTTTATATTCTCTTTACCATATTTAAGAAACTAATTTTCTAGTCTCATTTTAAATATTTCAGGTTTGAACTATTTATTTGATACTTATAGGTAAGGTCATAAAACACTTAATATTTAATGTAATGGTGAAGTACATATATTACATTGCTATTTTTTCTTGTTTGTGGTAGCCTTACCTTTCATAAATAATAATTACTAACAGATTAGTTACACAAGAGAGGCTGTTATTAGTGCTTTGCAAGCATTACCTCATTTAATCCTCACATTAAGCCTGAGGGAGTTGTTATTAATGTCTACTCTAAAAATACATTACCTGAGACATTGAGGAGTTAAGTATTTGTCTAATTATCTATGGCAGGGAAGTGGCAGGAAGAAGAGTCCAACCCAGGCAGTTACTAAGAAAACTGAGCTTTCCTCCACAATCTTCTCCTGGCCCCTCAATCCTACTGGACATCTTCTATTACATACTTTTTTTCTTCTCTTGCATTTTACATGCTAGCCTTCTATTTACATTTTACTATCTAGTTAAAGATATTTGATTTTTCTTTGCAATTAGAATTGGTGGTCCAACAGGATCACGTTTATAAGTGTCTAAAGTAAGAAGTAATGTTCTTTGAAAGTTTGTAAAAATATTCACTATAAACAAAATAGAACCAGATGCTTTGAAGGAAGTGAGGTCTTTGATGATTTTGTTTTCACTTTCTTCTTTACTTACTGGTCGAATTGTATTCTCTGTGGACTTTCTTTTTCCAGAGCAATTTCAGACCTATTGATCTCATTTGATGTTAAGAGCTTTGCTTAAGGCAGGTTATATCATTCCCATATTGAAGACAAGGAATTGAAATCCAAAAGAGGCAGCATCCTTAAAGCTGCTTACTTACATGGTAGGGTAGGTGGTGTGTCCATGCTCCCGGTCTAAGGTTCCTAGACTGAGCCCTGCTGACCCTGTTGACAGCCCTATGGAAGAACCTGGTATCCCCTGTGCATCTCAGGACTCACAGACCTCTGGGAGAAAGTAAGTATGAATGTGTGCTAATTTTAAACACACCCTTGGACAAAGGCTCGAGGCCTCATTTGAGTTTTGGGATGAGTACTCTAATTCCTCTAAATCATGCCACTGAATGACTTTTTACACACTGAGATAGCACTTCTTCTACAACAGACCATGTCCTGTGGGTGTGTGAGGTGTGGCAGAATTGGGGAAATTATAATCCCCGTAGATGGGCCAGCAGAATATCTGAGACACCTTCAGAGCAAAGGAAACACATCATCTCCCCAAACCTCATGACCTATCTGACTGCTTAAAATGAGTATCACTGTCCTCCGTCTGTCATCTTAAGTGCATCACAGGCCTTGTATTTTCAGACCTTTCACATTAACCTCTGCCCAGTGAGTGATGACTCATACAAAGCTCAGCGTCCATTGGCTCTTTTCTCAGACTCTGTCCAATCCCAGGGTCACAGAAGACTACTTGGGTTCCTGGTCTCTAATGTTTCAGATAGGAGCTCCCCTTAGTGAGTCCTTCCTTTCCTGGCTACAGCTCTTCTCATTTTGCCGTCCTTTTCCAACTCTGTGATGGTTCTGCAGGTTTCTGACTCCCCCCGAACAGTGGCTCTGATGGCATCACTGATGGTGCTGCTCACACCTGTGGTCCAGGGCAGGGCCACTCCAGGTAAGAGCAGAGCTGCTATTCCTAGAGGGTCAGGCTCAGGGAACAATTCCTAGGGGACTTTAGGGACCAGACTCTGAGACAGGCTGTGGGGGGTCCTGCCCTAAGCCAGTGTTTTCCCTTCCCAGCTGGAGAATGAGGCTCATCCCCTATAGGATAGATTGCTAACCTACAGCCCTATTCTCTCTCCAAAGACAAGGGTACAGCAAACAGAGAGAGGTGCCCAGTGGTCAGTATGCTTGTCTTTGGGGAAATGGGGCCAAGAGGTCCAGGATAACCTTGGAAGGACAACGTTTGCAGAGAGAGAAGTTGGCAAGTGTAGGCTCCTGGGCGTGCTCAATCTGCATTCCAGCCTGGAGGGTCTCAGGCAGAGAGCCCTTAGCTGGAGTGTCCAGGCTCTGAGGATCCCTGAGGATTCAGTGCTCACAGACAATGCCTCTTATTCTCCAGGGTGGAGCAGGAGCCCATGCATCTTGGACAATGAAGGCAAGATGGGAGGGAGGGAGGGAGGGAGGGAGGAAGGGCGACAGGTTCTAGCCTCTGAAGGCACTCTCTTTAAAGGTACTTCTCACAGCCTCCCCAGAACTTGGTTAGAGTAGTAGGGTGGGTTGAGACTTGTAGAGACTTGTAGAGATGAGGATGTGTGAGTGCATGAAAGGGATTGAGTGTAGGTTATCAGACAGCTAAGGAAGCAGTAACCAAGTGAAGAATCTCTTCTTCCCGCAGCCTTCCTGTGGCTGGGGTAATATTATGGCTTATATGACCCACTGTTTTTCTCTCAATATACTCTTATCTTTCTAGTCCAAATTTACACCAACACCCTGAGAGGAAGGACTGCAAAGTAGGTGCCTTAGTTTTCCACTGACTTCCACCTTTCCTGCTTAGATCCTTCCTCTTAGATCCTCCATACCCCTCCTAGGACACACCTAGAAGATACTGACATCGTGTCACCTGGTCATTTTTCAGAGTAACCGTGTTGGAATCTCCTGAGGACAGCCCCTCAATCCCTAAAACCTCTTATCTATTACCTCGGGTTCATTGCCTGGGAAGGGGTGGAGAACTTGCACTTGTAGTCACAGAGGGTGCAAAGAACTAACCAGCAGGATGGCTCAGCCCCCTGGGAACTGGAGAGGGGTGATGCTGGGGAGAGAGGAGCTGGAGCAGCGCTGGTGACACTGAACAGTCCCCAGCAGGAGGTGAGGGGATGCAGCACCCCCATCCCGTAGGCAGAGCTGCTGTGTGGGATGAGGGGCAGTGTTGGGAGCCACCAAGGAAACCAGAGGTAGGGGAGCAGAGAGCAGAGGGGGGCATGTGATGGAGGGCACTGAACAGGTGGAGGGACAAAGCTGGGTTGGGGTTGGTAGTGGGAATGAGATGAGGCAGTGGAGCCATGTGACAGGGACTAAGCTCCCTGCATAGAACGCATGTTCCATCAAAACCTGCTGGAGGGAGAGCTGGAGCCATAGCGGAGTGGGTACAGTGGGCAGGGCCGATGCCACCATGCCCTGCGTGCTCCCCCAACTCCACTCACGTCCCCATCCTCAAACAGGGCACAACAGAAAGGCCCTTAAAGAGGCTAGGGGAGGAAAGCTTGGCTGAGGGAGCTACAGGTTTTCAATATATTCTGTTCTGAGTGAGCGACGAATTCAATCAGATAGTCATTTTCAAACTGTGCTCTGGGCAGCTTAATTGTTAAGGGTTCCACAAACAGGATAAAGTCTCTTATATTCAAAACCAAAGTTTTCAAATTACACCACAAAACCCCTTATCGCTTATGTCTACTTGGCAGGTAAAAATCCATTTAAACAGTTAAATGTATTTTTTAAAAATACCTAAGATGGGGTAAATGAGAAAAGAATCAAGTGTTGCAAAGAAAAATTTCAAAATTCTTATACTTGAGTGAAAAGTGTTCTCTTACCGGTGACTGAGAAGCAGAAACAAAGACTAACAAATAAAAACGGGAGGTCCACACTCAGAGCCGGGCAATTGAACAGGGAGGCGTGGGTGGGTGACAGAGCAGGAGGCATCTGGCTCAAGGTGCTGGGGGGTGCTGGGGGCCGGGGCCCAAGGGTCCAGGAGAAGGGACAGATCTGGATATCTGAGTGAAGACCTGGGATCTGCCTTAGCAATGACGATGGACACGAACGGTGGACTCCATGGTGCCCCCGAGCCCAGCCCCACCCCTTCTCTTCCATCCTCTGCCACCAGCTGTGCGGCTTCCGTGAGGGGTGAGGTTAATAAGCTGGAGAAGTTAATTTGCAAAGCATGAGACAGATGTGCGGAACAATGGCAGCACCTTAATTCCCCAGTGTGCTCGAGCAGAGCAGGCCTGAAGAGACTCAAACGGAAAGGAGCCTGCGCCGCGTCACCGATACGTCTGTGTAGACACAGCCCTGCCAGACACGGCTCGTGCGCTCCCTAGGAAGAACAGCTTGTGGGAAAGGCTGCCTTTGTGTAAAAAGTACGTCAATGCTCTCTTCCTCAGCGCGCTCAACGGAAGTGGCCGCCATCTTTTCCTCCACATCAAGGCCTCCCTCATGAAGCCCGAGATCCTCAAAAAGAGGACCAAGAAGTTCATGCAGCACCACTCAGAGATACGTCAAAGTTAAGCATAACTGGCGGAAACCCAGAGGTGTTGACAACAGGGTTCACGGAAGGTTCAAGGCCCAGATCTTGATGCCCAACATTGCTTACGGGAGCAGCAACAACAAAACACATACTGCCCAGTGGCTTCTGGAAGTTTCTGGTCTACAACGTCAAGGAGCTGGAAGTGCTGCTGATGTGCCACAAATCTTACCGTGCCGAGATCACTCAGAAGGTTGCTCCGAGAACCGCAAAGCATCGTGGAAAAAGCCGTCCAGACGGCCGTCAGAGTCCCAATGCCAGGGTGTGCAGCGAAGAAAATGAGAAAGCTCATGTCCACATTTTGTGTTTAAATAAAACCATTTAAAAATGCCCCCAAAATCACATCAATGCCTCTAAAGCCAAAGGACTCCACCCCCACAGGTCTCTGGTTGTGGTGATTTGCATTGATTAAGATACTTTCCACATCTTTTGACACCAAGTCTTTCTGCAGCCATGTTTGAAAATTAACTTTCAGGATACAGTCTGCCTGCCTGCCTGCCTTCCTTCTTCTTTCCTTCTTTCTTTCTCTCTCTTCCTTTCCTTCCTTCCCTCCTTCTCTCTCTCTCTCTCTCTCTCTCTCTCTCTGACGGAGTCTCGCTCTGTCGCCACACTGGAGTGCAGTGACGCCATCTCGGCTCACTGTAACCCCCACCTCCCTGGTTCAAGTGAGTCCGCTGCCTCAGCCTTCAGAGTAGCTGGGAATACAGGCACGTGCCACCATGCCCAGCTACTTTTTTTGTATTTTAGTAGAGACAGGGTTTCACCGTGTTAGCCAGGATGATCTCAATCTCTTGACTTCGTGATCCGCCTGCCTCAACCTCCCAAAGTGCTGGGATTACAGGCGTGAGCCACCGCACCCGGCCCAGAGTGTTTCTTATACCAAAGTTGAAGAAGATTTTAAGAAATGTATTTCTACATTTTGTAAATGCAAAACAACAGGAGCAAGTTGAGGAATTCTCAAGACACTGGCAGAGGAGAACGCCTATTTGTGGTAAAGAGAAAGAAGGAAGGGAGGGCTTCCTGGAGGAGATGGCATTAGAGGCAGGACTGACATCAGGATGGAAATGTCAGGCAGGGAGTTGGGTAGGGGAGCAGCTCCACCCTCCATGTCCCCAGCTCCTCCCGCCCCTGCTGTTTCTCCCAGTGACCCCAAGAGAAACGTCTCTCTCGTCTTCCTCCAGCCCCCAGCAGAAGGGACTGCCCTCCCCTCAGTGCTGGCCCCTCCCTAGTGATCACTCAGCCCCCCTGAACAGTGAGTCTCATTCTTTTCAGTAAATCCTCTCGCTGCTGGTGAGAAAGCTGAGGCCTGGAGAGGCTCTGTGACCTGCCTAGGACCACAGAACTCGGTACTAGGAAAAGTGCTATTTTAAAATCCAGCCCTGAGTGGGAAGATGTGGGAAGAATCGTTAACATGAAGGGAGGGAGAGAAAGAGAGGATTAGGTGAGAGTGCGCCCCCGCTTCATGGCCGCCCCCTCCCCGCAGAGAATTACGTGTTGCAGAGACTGCATGAATGCTACGCGTTGAACGGGTCACAGCGCCTCCTGGACAGATACTTCTACAACCGGGAGGAGTTAGTGCGTTTCGACAGCGACCTGGGGGAGTTCCGGGCGGTGACGGAGCTGGGGCGGCCCGATGCGGAGTACTGGAACAGCCAGAAGGACAGCCTGGAGGAGATGCGGGCCGAGGTGGAGAGGGTGTGCAGATACAACTACGAGCTGGAGGAGCCACTCATCCGGAAGCGCCAAGGTGAGTGGGGGCTTTGGGCCAGGGGTCCCAGGGCAGCCGCGGGGGCTGGGCCCAGAAAGCAGGGGCCGCCGGGCCGGCCTGAAGGACCTTAGCGCCAGGAGGGAAGAGGACTTTGGGCTGAGGATTGACGGGGGAGCCCATTCGGAGCATGTCGGGGAGCAAGCCCGGGGGCCTGGACGGGGCTGAGCAGGGAGTGAGGACGATGGGGGCAGAGAGACCTCCGGAACCCCATCAGGCCTGGCAGCTGACCGCATGTAGGTGACGAAGGGAGGCCGCAGGACAGCGTGCAGGGCTGTGGTGTGGAGATGGTGGTGGAGATGGCACAGCAGGCCACACAGAGGAGAAACCTGCAGGGAGGCCGCTGGATTCGAGGTGCTTGAGGGGCCAGATGGATAGTCTGATGGGCAGATAGACAGAGGGGTCTGCAGCCAGGGAGGGGCCTGGGCTACATGAGACCACACAGGGAGAGGGGACCCAGGGGGAAGAGCAAAGGACTGGATCCTGGGAACTGGACATTTGTGATTTGGCCAAGAGAGAAAAGCCTGTGAAGGAGACAAAAAGCCTAAGTGCAGAGAGGCCCACGGAGATGAGTCCTGGAAGCTGAGAGGAGGAGCCTCAGCAGCACAGTGGACAGCGGTGCCAGTGACCTGGGAAGGTCAGAAAACAGAAGATGGAAAGCGGGTTTGGAAACCAGGGAGAGCAGGTTGGCTGCAGCGGTGGGAGCTGGAATAGGAGCGAGTGAATGAGGCTGAATGTGAAGCATCCTCCTCTGGGCTGAGAATTTTACTTGTCCTGGGTTCCCCATGGCTGGCACAGGGCAGTGTCTGAGCTCAATCGTCCTTTCCTTCAGGAAGTCTGGGTGTAAAGGGATGGAGAGAGGTGAGGTGTGGGCAGTAAGAGGGTTTCTCAAGGATGGGACAGGAAAGGCTTGGAGCTTTGGCATCTGCCTGGGAACATGTGGGGTGGAGAGCCTGCTGCACCAACCTGAGGGACCTGAGGGAACATCAGGGCGTGAGGGTGAGCCCTAGACCTTTGTCCTAGAAAAAGAAAAAAATGAAGGGAGGAGGAGGAAGTGGGAGATCACACCTTTGATCCCCTTGTTCCTGGAAAGTGGAAGGAAGTTCACCTGCCAGGAGAGAGAAGGTGGACACATTGGGTGGGGATGAGGTGAGTGACATGGGTTTAGGAAAGTTGCTGAGGTAATAGTTGAGAGAGGTATGCAAATAAAAGCAATGCAAAAACTGTTTCTAAGATTTTGTAGAGGCAAAATCAGTGACATGGCAGCCATTTCTTTCACAATAATCAGCTGCCAGATTGCAGAGAGCCCTGATGCCAGTCTAAGGAGTGGGGTTTCTCCTCTAGGCCAGCAGGTCCCCAGCCTCACTGCTCGGAAGCCTCCTAGAGATCCTCTGTGAAGCACAGATGCCCAGACTCACTGCCCCGAGACTCAGATTCCCTGGGAGGGGAGGCCTGGGGATCTGTGTTTGTAATCAGCTCCCATATAGCCAGATAAGTATTGTCAGAACACTGAAGATTTTTGAAAAAGGAAAAAGGGTGTTGGGTAGAGGTGGGACCAGAGGCAGGGAGATGGGGCAGGAAACTGCTATTATTGTCAGAGAAATTGCAATGAAGGCATGAATTAGAACAGGGAAAACACAGAGGCAGGGTGTAGGGCTGAGCGCCCCCACAGGGTCATGGGGTGTCCCTTATGCTGTGCTGAGGCGCAGGATCCGAGAAATAAAGAGACAGGACACAGAAGTACAAGGAAAACGCAGCTGGGCTTGGGGGGCCACACCACCTATAAGCGGAGACAGGCGAGGCCCCGAATGCCTAGAAGTGTATTTATTGTGTATAGGTTAGGGGACAGGGCAGTCATCTTTAAGGATAGTGATAGGGTCATGAGCAATAAAACAAGGGGTCCACCCCCATTAGGTCTCCTAGGCTAGGAGGTGGACAGTGCACAGCAAGGGGTCCATTCCAATTAGGTCATCGAGGCAAGGGCCATGTGCAGTAAGGGGTCCATCCCCATTAGGTCACTGAGGCATGGAGGTGGGCCATGCGCAGTGAAGAGGGTGCAGTGTGCAATACTTCTATCTATGGGCAGTTACTTCTAAGATTTATGGGGGGACGCTTTAAGTCACACAGCAGAGACAGAGTGTCAGTGTCTACTGCCACCAACTAGCAGCTTCCAGTGAGTTCTATAGGAAGATGCTTTTCGAGCAGCATAGTAACAAGAGCTGATAAGTTCACAGTCACCAAGGTGGATTGCTGGTCTGAGGGCAGCCTTCCACAAGAACTGGAGCAAGGTCCTACAACTCCTTTATCAGGAGGAGTGGCTCTCGCCCCAAGTCTGCCATACAGCGGGTATCTTTACGATACTGAACGCTGCCACCTGGGCCATGGGTCCTTGTACTGATTTAACTGTTTTCCTTAAATCATGCTCTGTCCTGTGCCTGCTCTAGGCATTCCACTGATTATGAACATATTATATATATATATACACACACACACACACACACACACACACACACACACACACATATATATATGGAGGGAAATATCTGAGTAATAACACTATAAAGTGAAATATTCTTCAGGCCTTAATCGTGCCAGGGTTCTGCTTAGTTCTCCTTCCTCGGTGCCTATATAGGGGGTTACCCACAGCAGGGGAGAGGTGGGAAGGAGGAGGAAAGGAGTTGTGATAATTGCAGTGTGAATGCCCACCCAAATCTGGAAGTAATTGAACAAATGTTTCTGGGCATTAGAGATGGCAACTAGAACAAACAGGAATCCTTGCCCTGGTGAAATGTATTTGAACTGGGTCAGAAATGAGGCCTTCGGGGATCAAGCCTTAGCTCCAGCGCCCCCTGGAGGTCTCTGATGTGCTCCAGGCTGACTGGCCCCTGGCAAAGAATATTGAGCAAGATGCTTCTCATGGAATGTTCTGGGACCTTAAAACAGACACTCAAGTATTCTGCTTGATTTCATGGTTCCCAGGAGCTCCATGGGGAAGAAATTGTACTTAATTCACAACTGAGATTTAGACATGGGTTGAATAGTCTAGTAGACGTTGAGTTTACAGAGGTGATTGAAGTAGTGAGACACAGGTGTCCCTGAAATAAACTCACATTGAGGGAAGAAGAGGCTGGGAATGTGGATCAGTCTGCAAACAAAGCAAAAACACCATAGGGAGTAAGGGTGTGGCTCAGTTCAAGACTGTACTTTTACCTGGACCAGCCCCATGTCAGGGTATTTGTGTTCTCCAGAAAGTAGAAAGGAAAGAACTGAGTGTAGGGACGTAGAAGACTAATTTGAGACATTCCTCTGAATGAGCTGTTCTCTAGGAGCAGTTGGCCCTTTTCTGTGTTTGCTTTTTGTTTTTGTGTTTGCGTTTGTTCTTGAGACAAGTTCTCGCTCTGTCTCCCAGGCTGGAGGGCTGTGACGCAATCATGGCTCACTGCAGCCTCAACCTCCTGGGCTCAAGTGATCCTCCTGCCTCAGCCTCCCATGTAGCTAGAACTACAGATACACGTACCACCATGTCCAGCTAATTTCTTTTTCTTTTTGGAGATGGGATCGCATTATGTTGCCGAGACTGGTCTCAAACCCCTGGGCTCAAGTGATTCTCACCTCTCAGGCTCCCAAAGTGCTAAGATTGCAGGCAGGACCACTATGCCTGGCCTTTTCTGCCTTCTGAGGAGAAAAAAGATACTGGTGGCAGAGATCCCAAAAAAAGTTGCCGGCGGCAGTGCCGAAATTTGCCTGCGAACAAACTGGGGCACAAATACAGAGATGCAGAGGGCGGCAACACCTGGTTATCTGTGAGACCTTCCCAGGACCTAAAGACACAGCACAGAGGAGGAACTCGGAAAAGGACGGGATTTCTATTGCTCAAGCATGTAGGGGCTCAGAATATTATGTGAATATGAAGATTTTGAGTTTTTGTAGGTGAGGTCAAAAAATACATAGGTTATTTGCAGAATAAGACACGTCAAGCCCTTTTCATTTTCTTTGTATTTTCATGAAATAAAGTTATTAGATTAATAGGCCACCATAATGCCATTATCTGTATATCTTAATTTCAAGATATTATTTGGGTAAATTTTGCATCCTTTGTATCAAGAGAGAACTTTGAAAAGATAGGTAGTTTCACAGTTGATTAAATATTCTTTGACCAAATTGCTTTTAGTTAAAATTTCTCCTGAATGTTCTAGAGTGCTACCTCTGTATCCCTGCCATTCCCCTATATACTTATTATTTTATTCAAGATCATGCATGCTGTACGTGAAGGTCTATTTCTGTCTTTTTAGTGCTACCCTTACCCACTAGGCTAATCACATTATTCCTATTTTTGACATCTGGGAATCAATTACATAGTGAACGTGTCTAACAAATAATAATCTGGTCAGATGCGGTGTCTCATCCCTGTAATCCCAGCACTTTGGAATACTGACCAAGAGGATCACTTGAGGTCAGGAGTTGGAGACCAGCCTGACCAACATGGTGAAACCCTGTCATTACCAAAAATACAAAAAATTCATCGTGCATGGTGGCAGGCACCTATAATCCCAGCTACTTGGGAGGCTGAGGCAGGAGAATTATTTGAACAGAGAGGTGGAGGGCCTGAACCCCTCTTTCAACCTCAGCCCTCAGGTGAGTGAGGAAAGAGCTAATATTGCGCCGCTGCACTCTAGACTGGTAACAGAGTGAGACTTTGTCACAAAGAAGAAAGAAAAAGAGAGAAAGAAGGAAAGAAAGAAAGAAAGAAAGAAAGAAAGAAAGAAAGAAAGAAAGAAAAAAAGAAAGAGAGAGAGAGAGAGAGAGAGAGAGAAAGAAAGAAAGAAAGAAAGAAAGAAAGAAAGAAAGAAAGAAAGAAAGAAAGAAAGAAGAGAAAGAAAGAAAGATGAAAGAAAGAAAGAGGGAGGGAGGAAGGAAGGAAGGAAAGGAGAGAAAGGGATGGAGGGAGGAAGGAAGGACAGAAGGAAGACCTCAAATGCTATTTCATTTTTCTTCCCCATTCCTAGTCCAGCCTAAGGTGAACGTCTCCCCATCCAAGAAGGGGCCCTTGCAGCACCACAACCTGCTTGTCTGCCACGTGACAGATTTCTACCCAGGCAGCATTCAAGTCCGATGGTTCCTGAATGGACAGGAGGAAACAGCTGGGGTCGTGTCCACCAACCTGATCCGTAATGGAGACTGGACCTTCCAGATCCTGGTGATGCTGGAAATGACCCCCCAGCAGGGAGACGTCTACACCTGCCACGTGGAGCACCCCAGCCTGGACAGTCCTGTCACTGTGAAGTGGAGTGAGTTACTCTCTGATGACTCTCAAGACCCCACCTTTGAAAAGCAAGGGACTCTCTGGCTCTGGGGTCCACTCATCTTGTCTTCTGCATCTATACCCTGGGGCCATGTCCAGCCCCATCTTTCTTCTACACCAGCTCCTGAACATAGCTTTAAGCTGGGGCAATGGAGACTTCCTGACCCTGGCCTAGGGGGTCCTGAGGATTCATAGTTCTCCCCCTTGTCAGAGAATCTAAGGACACAGACACCTTCCTGAACTGACCTCTCCCATGGGAATGGTTCCCCTCCTTCAGCATTTTAGCCTATTGTGTCATTTTGAGAGACAACTTCCAGAATCAGCATTTGCCACCTTGTTGAGGTCACACACTATGTTCCAGATATGAGGGCGGCTCTTTCTGAATTTCCTCTTATGCAAGATTTTGCCCCGTCACTGTCCTTGTCTCGATATTCTGCATCAGGCTCCAGAATCTCAGACAGGACGTGAGTAGGGGTGCAGCTGGTCGAGGTGACACTGAACCTGGGTCTGTCCTTCCCAGAGGCACAGTCTGATTCTGCCCGGAGTAAGATGCTGACAGGAGCTGGGAGCTTCGTGCTGGGGCTCATCATCTCTGGAGTGGGCATCTTCATGCACAGGAGGCACAAAAAAGGTAAGAAAGCCTGCAAGGTGAGCAGGACTTACCTTCCCCTGGCATATTCACATTTATTCCATGGTGAGGGGTTCAGATAGAAAAGAAATGTCAGAAAGCTCTAGAGGCCACTGAAGTCAGACAGTCAGGGCACAAACATGACCTATAGGTAGAGAGGTATCCCAGGCTGGGGTCTTAATGCAGCCAGATGAATGAGGTCCCAGGTACTCAGGCTCCTGTGGGGCGTCCATTGAGTGATGGGCAATGGGAGTTGGTGGGATAGAAACGTTTCTCTAATTATCTGAGGTGGTTTCGATGGCTGAATACATAACCTTTCCTCTTTCATTTCAGTTCAACGAGGATCTGCATAAACAGGTAATATTCCTGCTTTGATTTCCTTGTGGGGTGGGTTGCAGGAGGATATGAGTCTTTTCTGTGCATTGTGACACTGAGGCTCCTCTAGGAAGAGAACCTCAGACCTGAACCCCTTTCAATCTCAGCCCTCAGGTGAGTGGGGAAAGAGTATTGCATGGCTCCATTCCTGAAGGAAGCAGAGATCAACTGTGTTCTATATCAGACTGAGACTCAGCCTCTCACCATAATTTTTCTCTCCTGGGACTTAAAGGAAGGAGGCCAGCAACCTGGGATAATTTTGCCTTTCACCCCCACAGGATTCCTGACCTCACCGAAAAGACTAATTTTGTTAGCCCCAGCTGCTGCTTCCAGGACAGACACCCAGCTCCCCAAGAGGACGCTGCTGCCAAGAAGTTGCTCTGAAGCCAGTTCCTGTCATTCTGCTCTTTGATTCAATGCATGGTTTCTCTCAATGAATTCTTCTTAGTGCCATAAATAATCAAAACCCAACATGAGTGTTTGTTTTCTTTCAAAAATAGACACCAAATCATCTCTCATCACTTTTGTCTGTGGGTTTTAATAAACAGTAGCAGTTAATAAAGAAGTTCATTTTGGTTTGCACACAGGAAAGAAGAAAACCAGGAAAATGGGGATAGGTTAACTATTGCATAATGTGGCCTGTTACACATGGCACTCTTCTGAATTTACTGTATTTCAGTGAGCTGACCCCAAATCAAGTTTAGTGCCTTCATCCATTCAGGTCTCGGACCACTATTCTTAGCTATTCAATGGTGAGCAGACTGTAAATCTGCCTGATAGGACATATCATATTCACACAGAACTGATGCAGACATATCATATTGATATGATATGATATTCATATTGATATGATATGATATTCACACAGAACTGATGCAGACAGAACTGATAGGACATATCATATTCACACAGAACTGATGCAACGTATAACTGACTGAGACCACGTTTTATCATGACCATTAAGAAATTAAATGATCATCAGAATTTAAAATTATAAATATAATCTAATACACTTTAAATATTCACTTTGCATGCCATGACAAATACTCCTTAACCAAATATGGCTTGGCCTTTGAATGCATCAAGTAGACATCATTTATCCTCTAGGTCTGCATTCATCCACCAGCCTAGACCTCCTGTCTTAATTTTCATATAGACGAAAATGCCTCCTCATTAGAGAAAGATTAAAGCAATACATGTAGTACTCTTTTTCAAACACTGATCTTTTTTTCTTTTTCTTTTTTGCAATCCAACATTGTTATATGTTTTGTGTCTCATGTTGTCACCTTTCAGTCAAAGTAGAGGACATGTTTGGTGTAAGCTTTCTCTTTCACGTAGCGGATGGATTCTTCACTCCTGATACACAGAATGAGTGCTCAGCAGCTCTCTGATGCATCCAGTTGATGGCGTCCCTCTCCAGGGCTTTTTATAAGTGTCTTCTGGGCCATTTGTGTCCCTGGACGCCTGTCCCTGGTCAATTCCCACAAGCTGCTTTGCTCCTCTCTCCCTCCTCCCCTTGCAAATAATGCCCTGCGTCCGGGGACCAGCTTCCTCCAGTTCCAAGAGAGGTGGGGCTGAAGGTACAGACTTGGGTGCCAAGGGCACAGGTATAAGTAAATATGGCTGGAGTCTGCACAGAGGGTGGACTAAGTGAGGGAGTCAGGAAAGAGAGGCCACCCACAAGGACAGCCAATCATGTCTCACATAATCCTCTTGACCTAGGGAGCAGGACACAATCATTTTTCCTTTTTAAAACATCCTTATCCCTGATTAGCCTCATTTCCTCAAAAACTAAAGGAAAATGCTGCTGCCTTGTTTTTGTGTAGTAATTTCAGCTGTCACGTGAGGTAACAAGGACAGTATATACTAAATAAATGAGGATGCTTTTTCTGTCTTATTTTCCCTTTTGGCTTCACAGCCAACTTGTGAGAAACCTATGCAACAAAATTAATATGATTTTAATCCAGGATTCAACGATGGAAAGAGGTCATGAGAACCGCAGAATGGCCTCAAATTGACATCACTGTAAAATCTTCAGATTCAAAGCACATAAATCCTACCCTCAGAGCCAGTGATCAGTCAATATTACAAACCAGATCCAATCAGAGTCATTCTGTTTCATGCTTGTGCCTGTACCCATGTTACAGATTAGGGCAGTACCAAGACTGGTGTGAACAATCTCTGGACTAACACTTGGCAGGATCAGAAGCTGAGGTGTCTGCACCCACCTTACAGGAACAGGATATGTGTTCCTAGGGAACTGAGGGTATGAGGAGATGAGGAAAAGCCCTGGAGTCACAGAAAGAAGGCATCGGATGCATCTGACTCTGACATATGCAGGTATTTATTAAACTCTGGGATTTCTAAGAAAGGATGCAGTGCAGAGAGAGGTCCCAGAGAAGACCAGGGAAGAGAGACCATCCAAACTGGGGGCGACCTCATCACTACACTTCAAATTTTTAATATTTATAGAGTGTTTTCTAAGAGTCAGGTCCTTCACTGAGTGCTATGTGCAGAAGGATCAAAGGCAGCCAGGAGGTAGAGGAGTCTTGAAGTCAGTCAGTCATTAAGGTTGAAGAGCTTTCAAAGGAAAACTGGGACTGGAGCTTTAAAGGAGACCTGAAGCTGGTGACTCTTTTGTGTTGGCCTGCGACTCAGAAAGATTGACACCTGCAGTAGGACAAACCCAGAGGGCTTAGGACTCCCAGCTGAGTGTTGTATCCCCGATCCCTTTTCACCTGGTCCCTTCACTCTTTACTCCTCACAGTCCCCTAAGGAGAAGGTGGTCCATCTAAGAGGAGATGCTTCCCCAGTTAGTGATCAAGGGGTAACCTAAGCTGAAGTCATTTCAATCTCTCTTTGTCACCATTTGTCAAGTAGCAGTGAAGCCCAGCCAGAGGATGGTGAAAGTGGAAGGAGGTGGGAGTTGGGCATGGGGTGTGAAGATGTTCTTTAAAGGGGTTCTAATAACCACTTGTACTACCAGGCCAGTCAACACTTATCATAGTTGACGCCTTTTGAGTACGTCATTTTGTAAAGTGTCCCTAAAATTCCTGCTCACTTGGCTTATAAGATGAAACATCTTCCTAGTTCTCCTGTCCTTCCGCTTATTTGAAGTCTTGCTGAGCACCTTCCCTTCTATTCCTTTTACACAGTAAGAACAGGATCAGCTGTGCTAAAGTAACAAATACCTGGATATCGAGGTTTAGCTCACACTACATGTCCAAAGCAAGCCTTCTGGGAAGCTCTGCTCATCACCTTAGGAAGCCAGGCTGACAGGATTTCTCCTGCACATCTGCTCCCAGAATCTCCCCAGCAGAGTGAAGGGAACCTAAGGAATCATTCACCGACTCTCAGTGATGCCTCCTAGAAAGAACACACTTCTCGCATTTCATTTTCCGACGTAAATCACACGGCTGCAACTAACTTTGAAAGAGTGGGAATCCTTGAAGGCGGGAAACATTTAAGAAGTACATGTTAAATAAATAATAAAACACTTCTACAAGAAGTGTTTATGGAGGACCTACTGTGTACCAGGAGCAATGCTAGGCATTATGAGTATAAGCAGTCTTCAACTCCTTAAAAGTTTGCAAACTACCTGCTGGCCTAAGGAGGGGCACAGGGATGCTGGCAACCATCTGTTTCTTCACCCAGGTACCACTTACATGAGTGCTTGCAGTGATAATCATTCAATGTACATTCTATTGGTTTGTGTGTTTCTTCCAAATGTCCCAGTGTTCACCATAAAAAGGGCTTAAATAGGGAAGTAAAGGAGAATTTGGGAATTTGAAGCAAAAGTAAGAAGCCAATGAACTAAGCACAAATATTGAGCTTTGATTATGATTAAAATAAGAAACACAATAGATGACATAAGAAGTAGGACTTTTGCAACAGAAGTGTAATTAGTAAACGAAAACCAGACTGAGAAACTCCCTGGAGGACAGTATGATAAACAATAGAAAATGTAAAAGAAAAGCAAAGAGAAATAAAGGTTAGAAACAGACACCTGACATCTTGATAATTAGACATCTAGAAAGTCAGGGAAATAGTAGAGGGAGAGGAATAACTGAAAACACAATAGATGTTTCTAGAAAGATGAAATAAGTTTATTCAAAATAGTACATAGAATGTCAGACTAGTTGTTAAACAAATTTGTTAGGGGAAAACAAACTGAAAACAAATGAGCTAATTATGTAAATTAAGAGGATGGAAAAATAGAAAAACAGCTAAAAGAAAATATACATAAACAATAAGCACGAGGACTGAATTCAATGAAATATAAAAATACCAAAGACAAAATCAAATTTTGAGGCAATGAAAATTTAATGAGACCTCTGGCAAGACTCCTAAGGAAAATATAATGCATTTAAAATGAAAAGAGGAAATAACTATATGTACATACCTTTAAAATGCAAAATCTTACAACCAAGTCTATACCTATGAATTTGAAAACTTAAGATGGATAGTTTTCTTGAAAGATATAAAGGTCAAAACTACAGGAAGAAATAGAAAACTGAAATAGAGTATGGAATATCAAAGAAATTGTCATAGGAAGCAAGGAATCACCTTCCAAAGAGCCCTGTCCTGATAATATTACGGTTGGGGCATCCTCCCACATTTTCATGAGCAGATCATGCCTCTTACATGTGTGGTTCTAGAACACAGAGCAAAACAGAGTTTTTGAGATCATTTTGTGAGGTTGGTTCATCCATATTTCCAAAGCCAGTAAGAATAGTACAAAAGAAGGAATGACTGACTAATGTTACCCATGTCACTGAATTCAATAGTACACTAGAAAAACAATTAATTTTGACCAATTTAGATTTATTCTAGGAATGCAATAATTCTTCAGTGTCAGAAAACATATACTGTGGTTAACACATTAGTGGACTCCACAAAATTCATATTAAACTGAATTCAGCTCAAAACATAGAATTTAATCAATTTCAGGACATGATAAAGATGGTGAACCAAAAATCCACAGCATATATATTTATGAAGAAATTAGGTGCATTCCTTTTGAGATTGTGCAAAAGATCGGAGGTACTTTGTTGTTGGAAATGTTTAACATAGCATTGGAGGTTCTGAACATCGCTATGTGTACAGAAGAAAATCAAGGCTTTGAAAAATGTAGGAAGACAGATTATGACTGCAGATGATACAATCTATGTACTGGATAAGACTGCAACCACTGCCGGCCCAAAGCCTAGTTCAAATCCAAGCTCTGCACTTGAAGCTGTGTGACCTGCACCTTTCCTGGTGTCTGATTCCCCATCTGTAACATGAAATAAATAAGAATCCACCTCCACATGTAAGTAAGTGAACACAAGCCTGGTGCGGTGGCTCCCGCCTGTAATCCCAGCACTTTGGGAGGCTAAAGCAGGCGGATCACGAGGTCAGGGGTTTGAGACCAGCCAGACTAACATGGTGAAACCTCGTCGCTACTTAAAACAAGTGAACACATCAGAAGCACTTAGAATAGTGCCTGGAACATAGTAAGCAACTCAAGGAATGTAATTTCGCGTTACATTTGTTGTTTCTCATTACATTTGTTAATGTTTTTATCCAGCCTAGTGGCTCTAAAACATCAGTGCTCAAAGAAACCCTGGTGAAATGTTGCTCCTTCTCATTCTTCACCCCTAACTTGTTACCTCGTCTTTTCCACTGCATCTCTAATACGCCACTGAGGTGACCCACAGGAGCCCCTAGACCCAGGGATGCTGTCAGATAGCTCGGTCTTCTAGACGGTGGTGCCATTGATGACCCCCGCCGGCCCCACCAACAGGCCCAACGCACAGACCCGCATCTCCATGGGTACCCCAGTCCCAGAGGAGCGGCTGGTGCAGGCCCCAGTCCTCCCCCTGGCGGTCACAGATGTCCTCGGCCGTGGGAAGGAAGGTGAACGTGGCAGATGAGGGTGTTGGGCTGGCCCAGCTCCACAGGCTTCTTGGGAGACACAGTCACCTCAGGGTGCTCTGAAAAGGGATAGGACCCAAGGAATCTACTGCCATTGGCTAAGTCTCAAAGGTTCCACCACCTGAAGCCCTATATTCACCAGATTAGGGGCCACCCTTCCCAGGCCCACCCTCCTGATCCCCCAGGGATTGTGGACAGGGTCATAGCTTGTCATGCTCCTGACCTGACCCCCTCTGCCCAGCCTTTCTCTTGAGTAAGAAGAAAATGCCTGAACCTCTGCTGTCCTAAGCCCCCAGCTGTGTGGACCCAGCACTGCTCACTCTCGGGGAAGGGGCTCACTCCTGAGTGGGCATCATGGTCTCTAGTTCTCTGTGTGGAAGAGAGGCCCTCCCATCCCTCCAGCTGGGCTAGAGAGGAACAGGCAGCTACAGGCAGTACCATTTGTGGCCCAGTCCTGTTTGGACCATTGGATCTGGGCATTCAAGTGCTTCCTTGACATGATGATTCCAGCAACACCCCTCTGAGCGCCAGAGTCAAAGGAGTGAATAAACTCTGGTAGATGCTAGACCATCTCCTTCTCATCCAGGTTCACGTAGAACTGCTCCTTCTAATCGAATTCAATCATACACTCCCCAGAAGATCTGTGTGTCTGCACAAACTCTGCATATGTTGACACATGGTCTGCTGCATGAAGGGGAAGAAGATGGAGAATGGGTGAATATGTAGGAAACTACACAGGATGCAGAAAGCAAGAGGTAACAGGAAGGTAATTGGAAACACAAAGGAATAACACAGAGAATGAAAAATGCAAAACGAAAGAAAAGGAAAGGAATGGGAAGAAACAAAGACAGAAATGACCCATGAATGATTTAGGTTGTTTCTCTTGTCTCTAAAGACTTAAACATCCATCTACAATAATGGTAATATTGAACACAATAAGATGATATTTACTGGGCACTTACTACGTGCTAAACTTATTCATTGAATCTTCACACACCCATGTAGAAAGAATTATTTTGCATAATAGCGAACTGACCACAGAGATAAAGTAATTTGTCCAAGTCACACAACTCCTGGTAGAAACAATATTAAGTAGTCCTCCTACCCCACTCCCATAGGATCTCAGAAACACTACAGGACAATACATTAAAAACTACTGCTATAGCCACAAAGCAAGGCAGGCAAATGGAAGGATCAGAGTGGGAAAAAATTGTGAAAGACATTAAAAGACCTCATTTGTAGACTTCAAGTTACATTCTTACTTTTAGAATTAAAATGATACCTTATATAATTTTATCCACAACACTTACATTTTAGGCAGAGTACATATAAAAGTATTATCATTCATATAATATTCACAAAATTGTCTTGTGGAGTGTACGTTTTCAAGTGTAGTTTCACCTGGAAATAAAAGTTGTTGCATTTGAAACACCTGTGGGATAGTAATTTAGCTTTACTAAATGTGAAAGACGCAGCCACTGCTTGATAACAAGAAGTGAATTATTATTACAGTAAAAAAAATAAAGATGAGAGAGTTTGGGGTCCAGACTGGAAGAGGAAGTGAAGTGAAATGACACTGCATGGCTGATGATCCCTAAGCGAGGATGTTCTCCCAGTCCAACATGGGGAAAACCAGTCCTCTACTTAGATGCATAGAGTGACAGCGGGTTCAGTGTCGCGCACAGGTAGTGAGAGTCCTCCACTGAGTTTAGGGTCTAGAGAATTACTCACCTACAGAAACAAAGCCCAAAGGAAAAGAAAAAATACATGGTGTGTAGACTGGGCTACACAGATGTAATTGATTCAGCTTAGGCTACTTTATATTTATTAAATTCACAAAATCTGAAAAGTAAACTTCTGCACATTTTGAAGCCAATTCCACACTCAAAGTGTAATTTTCATTCAGTTAAATAAATGCTTATCTCCAGGTAATAAGGATGTAACTCAAAAGACAGGAACTTTGTCCTCAACCTACTTGAAATCCAAGAACAAAAGAGACAAAGGAAAGATGGTTGCCGCACGTGTGGTTTGATAGACACTGAATATCACAAGGTTTACACAGGAGCTACTCAGGAGCAAAAGAGGGCATTCAAGTTAAAATACAATTTCAGAAAGATTCCCAGGGACAGTGTTCACCTGAAGATAGCAAAACACAAAAGGAGGAAAATGGTATTGCCAGCAGGAGAAGCAGGTTCAGGAGCAGAGAGGCATGAAGTTGCAAGGAGAGCTGCAGTTCTTCGGTGTGACTGAGCCAGGGCGGATGTGGGCCGGGCTGCACCGTAACCTCCCTGTGTGCTGATGGCAGGTGTCTGCATTTTATCCCGCACGACATGGGAAATTCTGAAGGCTTTCCAGTAGCTCATAAGCTGATCTAGTTCCTCTTTCATATGCATTTATTCAGAATTTTGCTCCTATTCAAACAGGTCACACAGTGAAAAGAGGAAGGGAACTAAGTAACATGGATTGAGCAGCGACAGACACAATGCTATGTGCTTCACACGTGTGAACTCATTTAGTTCTCACAGCAATTTTGCAAGGTAAATAGTATTACTGCTATTTTGCCTTTCAAGAAATGGAGAGTTAGAAGGTTGTTTCTTGCCCAAGATAACCTAGTAATAAGCCGTAGTGCAAGAAGTGGAATCCCTACCTGTGACATGTTCCTTTTCTTACCCATATGACCCCCCATTATATCCTTCTGCAATTATGTTTTAATATGTCCTGTTCTGAGTGAGAGAGACATTCACTCAGATCATTGGTTTTCAAATTGTGCTCTGGGTAACTCAGTTGTCAAAGTTTCCACAACAGGATAAAGTGCCCTATATACAAAAAAATGAAGGTTTCAAATTCCACTATACACTCATCACTTACGTGTGCTTTGCAGGTAAAATTCCATTTAAAAATTTAAATGTAGCCTCCACAAATGCTGGGATTACAGGCATGAGCCACCGTGCCCAGCCAATGTCCTTTCGTATAGATGTACATACATGATGCTGGCTTGAGTCCGCTGCAGGGCAGAGGGCTCAACGAGAGGGATTTTTGTAAAGACAGCTCTTCACTTCAGCTCAGCAGCTTTGGTCGTAAACGAGTTTGTTTTCCATTATCATAATTTGATCGTTCTTGTGATGATTTAAATGCTAGTTCTTAAAGAATTCTTTTATTTCTGTATATGGAGCTAATGTTTACCTTGGAAATTTTGCAAAATACATGTAATAAATAAAATATATTTTGAAAATAAAAATTTAAATGTTGCGAAAGAAAGTTTCCAAATTCTTACTCTTGACTAAAACATGTTCTCTTATTTGTGAATGCGGAAGGGAAACAAAGACTAACACATTAAAATGAGAGGATCCACACTGAAGAGTGGGGCAGTTTAGTAGGGAGGGGTGGACTAGAGGGGTTGGGGCGACAGGCCTGGGTGTGTAGGGGGCTGGAGCCCAAGGCACCAGGAGAAGAGGCCTGTCAAGATATCTGAAGTCCTGGGATCTTGCCATGGCAATGACACTGGAAACTACAGGCCGAGTCTATGGTGGCCCTGAGCCCAGCCCTGCCGCTTCTCCTCTGTCCTCTGCCACCAGCTATGCATCTTCTGTGAGGGGTGAGGTTAATAAACGTGAGTTGTTAACTTGTAGAACATGAAACAGGTGTCCAAAACAAACCTTGGTTTGCTGTGTGCAAATCAAAGCACCTTAATTTCCCCTCTGTGACCAGGAACAGATGAGGCCTGAAGAGGCTCAGAGGGAAGCAAGCAGACACGTGCTGGGCCATTGCTATTCTGTACACACACACACCTGCCAGACACCGCCCATGGTGCTCCCCAGGAAGAACCGCATGAGGAAGGGCCTGCCACAGCTTTTCATGTAAAAATGACACCATCAAGGCCTCTAAGCCTAAAGGAGTCGAGTCACTTAGTTTTCTGGTTGTTCTGGTGATTTTCATTAAGATATTTTCCAGGTGTTTCTAGATCAAGTCTTTCTACAGCCATGTTTGAAAAGTGAAAATTAACTTTCAGGCTACATTATCTTTTCGATGGCAAACTCGAAGACGTTTTATGAAATGTATTTCTACATTTCCAGCATGCAGAACAAGAGCAAGTTGAGGTATTCTTAAGAAACTGGCAGAGAAGAGAGAGCGCCTGGCTGTAGCAAGGGAAAGAAGGAAGGGAGGGCTTCCTGGAGGAGGGGCATTAGAGGCAGGACTGACATCAGGATGGAAATGTCAGGCAGGGAGTTGGGTAGGGGGGGCAGCTCCACCTCCAAGTCCCCAGCTCCCCCCCCCTCCTCCAGCCGCCAGCAGACTGGGCTGCCCTCCCCTCAGCGTGCGCCCCTCCCTAGCGATCACTCAGCCCCCCGAGCGGTGAGCCTCATTCCGTTCAGTAAGTCCTCTGCTGCGCGGTGAGAAAGCTGAGGCCTGGGGAGGGTCTGCGACCTGCCTGGAACCACAGACTCGGCAGCAGAAAAAATCGTATTTTTAAATCCAGCCCTGAGCGGGACGATTTGGGAAACAGCTAATACTGGGGAGTGGGAGAGGTGGGGGCGGTGCCACCCCCAACAACAACCCCCTACCCACGGAGAACTGCGCACCGGGAACGGCAGGAATGCTGCGCGTTCAGTGGGACTCAGCCACGGGGACAGGCTCATCTACCCCAGGGAGGAGTAGGGACATTTTGACAGCGCAGTGGGAGGGTTCCCGGCGGTCATCCAGCTGGGACGGGCCGAGTACTCGAACAGCCAGAAGGACTTTATGGAGCGGAATCTGGCAGAGGTGGACAGTGTTCAGACACAACTGTTAGCTGACGGAGCCCCTCATCCGGCAGAGCCAAGGGTGGGGCTGCAGACCAGGGCTCCCGGGGCAGCCGTGGGGGCCGGACCCAGGGCTAGGGGCAGCCAGGCCGGCCGAAGAGACCTCAGGACAGCAGGGGAAGGGGACTTTGGGCTGAGGGCTGATGGGAGGAGCTCATCCGCAGCTTGTCAGGAGGGTGAGCACGGGGACGTGAAATGGGCTGAGCATGGAGTGAGGATGGGGGCCAAGATCCCTGGGACTTTATCAGGCCTGGCAGCTGACTGCACGTGGGGTGAGAGGAAAGGAGGCCACAGGGCAGAGTACAGGGGTGTGGTGTGGAGATGGAGATTGTGGGCAAATCTCTCATGGGCACCGAGGAAGGAGAACTGTCCAGACCCCAGGCACGATTAGCGCCTGAAGAATACCTTATAGTGTTATTGCTCAGCTGTTTCCTTTATATAATCCTGCTATATAATCATATATTAGTTTATAGAACTAGTGCCTGAAGTATAACTTACTGCTTACATTTATCTAGTTTATATAATTGTACTTAATACTTATATCTAGCATACTTAGTTCTGTATAATCTTTCTATATAATCATATAGGTATTGTAGTCAGAGCTGCAGACACATTTAGCGCTGATTTATAGAATCCTTCCATATAACCAAATAGTAGTTTGTAGCAGGAGGATTGCCTAGAGCAGTCACAGAACAGAAGCAGTACATGGGAAAACAGCCAGGCCAGGACGAGAACCAAAGACCCAGGCAGCGGTGTCCCTGCCTGAAAGGACATATGCTGTAGCAGGCTTGGAGCAAGAGCCTCTCCTCCTGATAAAGGAATTGCATTCAGTTCCTGTGGAAAGTAGGCCTCAGCCTGCGATCCTGGAAATAACCGAGGGAGAAGAACCCCTCTGGTGTGACTGGTCACGGTGGCTGTACACCCTGTCAGTCTTTTCTCTCTTCTGTGCTAGCTCAAAGAATCCTCCCATAAATATCTTAAGAGAAGAGCACAAGTCTGTCAGCTCCCACTGCATTAAGCTTACAGTATCCTTCTATTAGAAATCCTTTGAAGTCTACAGCCCCCAGATAAGAAGTGTT
>PVKP010033597.1:0-24908 GCA_004027715.1 Plecturocebus donacophilus | reverse complement strand
TCCAGCATCTGTTGTCTCCAGATTTTTTAATGATCGCCATTCTAACTGGTGTAAGATGGTATCGCAATGTAGTTTTGATTTGCATTTCTCTAATGACCAGTGATGATGAGCATTTTTTCATATGTTTATTGGCCTCATGTATGTCTCCTTTTGTAAAGCATCTGTTCATATCCTTTGCCCACTTTTGAATGGGCTTGTTGGAAGACATATTAAAACACATAGTTTGACCCCATCCTCTAGCTTCTGATGCAGCAGTTCTGGGGAACATCTGAGATGTGCCCTTCAGGCGTGGACCCAGACAATGCTGATGCTGCTGGTCCTGGGACCCCACTTGGAGAGCCACGAGTCTAGATACAGATAACTCCAATGAAGAATGGCAGAGAGAAATGTGAGCAAGAGCTGTTCTTTGAGAATTCCGATTGAGAACTCCTTTCCAACATCAGATTTAAACAACTTATTGAGGTCATTCTGCAAACTATTAAACCTAAACATAAAAATACAAAGCGAGACTCTGTCTCAAAAAAATATATATGGCCCAGAGAGATGGTTTTTCTATGCCTGATTAAATGAAGAACTTGCTGATGTGGAGTGTGACATTTGATTTAAAATAGAGCCATTATGCAAGGTGATCATTTCCAGCAGGGAAGGCCCTAGAAAAGCACACTGTATTCCTCAAGTTTTCATCAGTGTAAAAAAGTCTCAATCCTTTCGTAGTTCATAAGCATAATGTTTGGGTTTTTATATGCATGTGTGAAATGCGCTTCCTTCAAACCTTGTTACAATGTCAGCACATTACCCACCTGAAAAGAAAATAATAAAGTAAAATATCCTTTCATCATTCAGTGACTCTTTTTGTTCCCATAATATATATCTTAATGCTTAAGTACACTTAGCTTCAAGTATCTTTATTTTTTCTTTTTTATAGCTTAGATAATCAGTTCCCATGCTTCAAGTAACTTTAAAGAATAATTCTGCAATACTCAAATGTATCTAGGATTTATATTTAAAATCTGGCTCACCTTGAAAATCTAATGATCTAAATTATCTCAGTTTTGGTAGTGGTAGTTAGGACTAGGACTTATAACTTTTAAAAGACTGGATATTCAAGTTTTTAAATCTTAACTACCACTAAAACATTTACACAGGTCCCCAGTGAATATTAATGTGACTAATGTCATCTAATGAAGCTCTAATTAAGGCTTGAGCAATCTTTCTAAAATGGTATTTGGAACATGGCTTTCAGAATACTTAGCCATGTTCTTCCTGCCAGAAAAACATACTCCCTCATCTTTCAGCTTTTCTATTCTCACAGAGCCCCAAAGAGGCTAGATCAAATAGAACACAGTGATGTCTGAGCCACATACCTGAAGAGAACATATTTTATTCTCCCTAAAGTTAAACGACCTAACATCAGGGGCTTACTTGATGTCTCCTGTAGGTGAGAAACACTTAAGAGCATCAAGGGTAAAAAGAATGCCCCCGGCAACTCTGCTTAGCCACTGGCCTCTTCAAGGTGCACCCGCCCAGCTTCTAGCCACGTGAAGATGAAATATTTCTGACTCTATCTCTTTTAAGATATGACTTAATAATAAGGTGAATTGAGCATGTTCCCAAAAATGTTGCAAATAAGGTATAAATTTCGTTAAGGAAAAAAAAAATGGGTGGGGGGGTGGAATAGACCTATGAGCTTTCTCGACAGCAAATTGAAAGTCAAGAATGTGATGTGGTTGTCCCTAAAAGTGAATACTTTCCAGGTAAAGAGATGCCACACCCATTTCACTCAGTAATAGACAGACCACTGCCGGAATGCTGTATTGATTCTGTAGAGATCTTAGGAGACTCATCAACAAGCAGGAGAGGCTTCAGAGATGGCTAGGATGGTAAAGGGTCTGAAAAATATATCTTTTGGGGAATATTAGCAATAACTTAGAGTGAATGACTAAAGAAGAGCTGGATGTCACAGGTGAGGGCCACATAGACACACGAATGTTCTCTTGAAATATTTCAAGAGCTGTCAAGAAAGAGAGAACTTCAACTTTTTTTTTCTCAGCAAATGGCAGAATAGAAACACATGAGAGTATCAGGAAGGCTAAGAACACAGCTTTGAAGTCAGACTGTGGATTTAAGACTTCGTTCCAGCCATCGTTGGATATATAAACTTGCCAAACTAACTTATGTGAGCCACAGATGTTCATTAGAAAAAATGAATATTAGAAGTACCTATACTGAGGTAAGGATTACATGAGATGACAGATATGATAGACTCAGCACAATGCCTGACAAGTGTTCCGATAACCATTTCCATCAGTTAATTTAATAAAGATGCCTAAAAATGCATTGAGCCACTTCTAGAAGGAAATCTAGCAAAGACTAAATGACCATCAGTCAGGGATGCTATAGTGAGCATCCTGCATTGGGAGAAGAACTAGGTAACCCGTAAGGGCCCTCTCAAGTTAGAACTTCTTCACTATTGTTAGTTAGTGCTTACCTCTCTCTTCCCTGTGTTCATAGCACTTTGTTCAACCATCATTGCAGGATTTATCATACTTTCTCATTAGTAGTTACGAACATGTCTGTCTCCCACCTACTTGGTAAGCTCTTCAAGGTCAGACTATGCTTTATCCATCTTTCTTCCCCATGCATCTTGCCTAGTGCCTGGCATGCAGCAGGCATTCAATAAACACTCGTTGAAGAAAGAAGATGCTCAGGGCTCAGGGCCAATATAGGCTCCTGGCTGTTTCTCCATCTGTGTGGCAATTCCTCCAAGAAAGGGCCCAGCTAATATTCAATCCAGGAAGTGTTCAAATTCTTGTGATTATGCTAGAAATATGACTTGGTGGGCATTACTTTCCTAGGTGAATAAAGCATTCTAGTTGCACAGCACTGAGTACATTGTGAATTTATGAAGTTTGGACCAATTCGTGATCCTCAACATGGGAAGTCGCCTCCTGGCCATGGGCTGTGGCTCCTTGGGGGTGTTACACATACACTCTGGCATCCTGTTCTCCAGCTGATGACGTGGTTCAGTCCACACTCATGGAAATCCTTATGGACATGTTCCTTTTTCTGTACTAGGAGTTCTTAAAAGTGGTAAAAGGCTTAATATTGCAGTCCAACTATAGTATTCAAAATTAAAAAGATCCCTGGCCATCTAACAGAAAACTCTGTTTGCATGAGTACTAACTCTGATTCTTGTCGTGCCTAACCTCTTCTCTGGATGAAACTGACACATTTTTCAGATCCTCAGACTTACTGATCTTTAATGTTTGCTCAAGTACTTACCAAAATATTATTGTTCCTTCAGCCACTCAATAAATACTTGATGAGTAACTAAGAAGTATCCTAATGGCACGACAGCTTCCAAACTTGCTTAAATTATAACCATGGAGGAGATTATGTACTCAGAGAAAGTGGTTTAACTGTCATTCAATGCAGGAAAAATGTTCTAATATTTTATACACTGAATTAAATCTGTTCTTTAAGAACCAAAACTCCCCACACTCCCTAAAAACTCAGAATGGGAAATGAATAAAAGTAGCAGATGAACTGCCTGCCCTGGTAACCCACAGCATATTGCCATGTGATTCGAAACAAACTGACAGTGGGCCTGCTCCAACACCACGTGCTCCCCTGGGCTGGAATGTAATGAAGGGAAAGTCTGCAAGGAAAGCCAATCCTGGCAAAACCTCTTTTGTTCTCTCACATATTCCAAAGATGTGAGGCTCAGGGAGCACTCAAGTCCCCAGCCCGGGCATGACTAAACCTGACTTTTACCAATGTGAGGACAATTTCCCTTCTGTTTCCAACAGTGCCTGCAGCACTGAGAGCCTATCCAAACTGCAAATACAAGAAAGCACATGTTTTCCATCAGGACTAGCTTCTTCAGTAATAATTGGTTGTTACTTTCTGATATTCTTAAAGCCCGTTCTCTTTCTGTTAATGTGTATGAGGTTTTTGGTGGGAAAAAGAAAGAAAAGCCTTTTCCTTTGCAGCATTCATCCATACAACTTTCCAATTGTATCATTTGTTTTCATTCTTTATGTGATTTATGTCCTGACTAGTCCATTCTCTACCCCTGCAGGAGTTCAGATATCTATACACAGTCCATTACCTTTGGCCAGTGATGATCAAAAGGACTTTTAATTACTGTTCTGATAATTAGCAAAAAAAAAAAAGAGTGAGAAAATGTAAGGCATAATGGTAACCACCCTAGTACCTAGGGATTCTTGTTATGATTTATTACTTATTATTTTGATATATGCAGTGAATTGTTTGTAGATTTAACGGTTTTGTACCCTTGTTCCTCAATACAGTGAATTTAGAGTTGGGTTAGTTCACAGTAATTTTTGCAAAACTAAGACTTTCTTAGACAATATTGTTAATGGGTTATCTTATATGCAGAGTTCATCAGTCAGGGACACTTGGCTAAACAAATTTGACATTTGTAATGACCTAAGAAAAAGCCTGAACAAACTTTACACCTCACAGAGATTAAAGGGGAAGGACTTAACATAAATGTTACCCAAAAAGCCAGGTGAAGTGCTTTTCTCAGCAGGGTGATGAGAACACAGGGACTGCAGGATATCTGAAGATCAATTAGGAAACACCATCCGTGTTCCAACAGAACACAGTCATACCAGTGTTCTGCTTACATATGCAAGGAAGAATAAAACTGAAAGGAGAGATGCCTGTCAGAGTGGTACGCACCTTACAGTCACCAAAATGATATCAAGAAGTTTCACAGCCAGCCGTTAATCTGGCAGAGAGTCACCTTGAATATAGAAAAGCAGACTGAACCCAGCACGATGCGGAATTTGTAACAGTACTCATAAATGTCCATGAGTAAAATAGAAGTCACTCCAACCATGGTAAACTCACATTAATAAAGATAACTTTCACAAAACCCTGTGTAGCCAAAACGTTAAGATCCCCAGCCATGCTGCAGGATGATAAAGATCTTTCTGTTTACATGGCCAAAACTGGGTGTGCGATTATATAATATGGCTCCTCTGAATGGAAGAGGCTCCTTATAGAAGGTGTTTCCACAACTCCCTTGAGAAGGATCAATTTCAGGCTAGTAGAAATTAGTGCCACTGTGTAGATACTGGTGAGATAATCCAGCTATAGAAACTGATAACAAATTCCCCAGGTATTCTAGAAGGACCTCCGAATATATAAAAGAAGGAAATGGTATCAGCCCATGAGAATCAACCTTTTTCTTCAATCCATGTAATTTTTTTTTAAGGAACAAAAAGATTGAAGCAAAGCCTGAATATGAACTGTATACTCAGAGAACCCCACTGGTTATACTATCAACAAATAATGATGGTAAACAAGACTGAGGGAACGAGGTGTGCTCTGGCAATGTGGCCCTTAGGTAGTAGACATTCCTAGTTAAGGAATGCTTCACTTGCAAATTCTTATTGTCCCTTAAATAAATTTCATTGCTTTATAGAGACCTTCCTTTCTGGGATTCCAGATCTGCTAACGATGCAATGAATAGTAATGATTATAAAGAGCATTTGTAGTTTGTGTTATAATTTTTCAGAAATACTATCCCATTCAATATCTTTGAGGTTGGACTGACTATTTTCTTTTTAAGATAGAGATGGAGTCTCACTCCATCACCAGGCTAGAGTGCAGTGGCATGACCATAACTCACTGCAACCTAAAACGTCTGGGCTCAAGCAATCCTCCTGCCTTAGCCTCCTGAGTAGCTAGAACTATCTGCATGCACCACCATACCTGGCTAATTTATTTAAAAAATTTGTAGAGACAGGGTCTCACGATGTTGCCCAGGCTTGTCTTGAACTCCTGGCCTGAAGCAGTCCTCCTGCGTTGGCCTCCTAAGGTGTTGAGATTACCGCATGAGCCACACATCTGGCCAGGACTTATTATTCCCAATCAAAAGATGAGAATGTTGAGGCTAAGAGGGGTAAATTGTCTTCCCCAGTATGACATAGTCTATGAAAAAAACCAGATTTGGATTCCTATCTGCCCAGAATATTTTTGCCTTTTTTCTATACCATATTATGTCTGACCAATAACGAGATGGATCAAAAGGTTTAAAAAGAACAATTTAGAAGCAGCCATACAATGTTTCAAAATACAGGTAAAAGCAAAAGATATGTAAAACCATAGCTATGCAACTCGTATTTTCCTTTCACAAAAGGCAACTACTGCTGAGTCTTTAGCACCTGTAGGAAAGGCTATCCTTGGCAGGTCCTTGTCTAAAGACAATCTCCAAAATGTCAAGTAAGGTTTACTTCCATTTTGAGCTAGCACATTAGCATAAATACACATTTCTGGTCTTAGAACTGAGCTTAGCCATAAAATACCAGCTGTCACGGAGCAATCTGTGTTTACTACTCATATATTATGCCCCTTAGAAGAAAGACTTTCACATCAGATTAACAAGAAGCTTCAGGGTCACTATAAAAGGTAAGAATTTCCAAAATAATTACAATATCAAGCCTTGACAGTTTGTTCTATCATCAAGCTATTGATAAATCTTTTTTCCAAATATAAGCCTTCTTAGTTACTTTAGTCACTGCGTAGGTTACCCTGCATTCTTTACCTCAGTGCCCACGACTTCCTGCTTATAGGTAGACTTGCTTGCTGATGCGACTAACATTGCCAAAGTGTAGCCTTTTGTGGAGATTTACGTAAGAAACACTATCCAACTCACCTTTGCAAGCTGATCAAATCACTGGTTAATTTTTTCATATCTAAAGCTGGGTGTGGATGGAGGAGTCTGGAAGAAAACGTGATGGACAAATTAAAGTTTTCAGAAACAGTGAGCATTAACCACCTATCCATAGAGGGTAGCTTCCCCTCAAGTCCCCAGAGTCCATTGCATTATTCTTATGCCTTGTGTCCTCATGTCTTAGCTCCCACATATCAGTGAGAACATACTATGTTTGGTTTTCCGTTCCTGAGTTACTGCCCTTAGAATAATAGTCTCCAATCTCATCCAGGTTGCTGCAAATGCCATTAATTCATTCCTTTTTATGGCTGACAATCTCCTTACTCTTTTTATGGAACTCAAAATTCAGAGAAGTAACGTACCAAGATTACCTAGTTATTTTGGGGCTCATCTGTGACTTCACAACTGAAAGTTAAATCCTAACCACCCTCTTTCCTCAAATAGTGTTTTTTGTACTCCGCCTCACAGTTCTTGCCATTTGTAGTACAAATGTCAGATAGTTTTGTGTTAACAGGAGTCCATGTTTATCCCCATGAACCCTGTACCCCGTTTGCATCAAAGGGATTTGTGGTCTGGACATTTATCTGGGCTGTTACTGTTGTATCTCTCCATCATCAATCAAAGGGCCATTATCAACCAATGGAGCAGAAGATTAAGGACATCCTAGTCCGGGTGGTGAAAACAGCCTTCGCCAACTAAGTTCGTCAAGATGACCCTCTATGTTTAGCGACAGGAAGTAGTTCTGTTGACATATTACAGGGCAGTTTTTCAGAAGTTTTCTTAACTATCTTCTTCCAGATCTGTCTAAGAATGTTTGACACAAATCAGAATACATTACCCTGTTTTGCTTTTGTTTTTGTTTTTCTAGATCAATTCTTTACTTATTTTTAACACAGATCTGGAACTACGGAATCTAATCAAGGTAGCATTATATCATTAAAATAAAGCTCCTGAGTCTTGTGTTGTCCATCCCCCCCTTTAAATTATACAAAACTATTCACCCAGCATTCAGCCAGCAGCCCATAAAAGCAAGCCACAGGCAATCCTACCCTGTAAACCAGGAATGCCCTTGTTTCGTTCCTAATCTTGCTCTTGCTCCACTCTACCCCAGTTTGATCCAATTTCCAATCCCTCTCTTATCATTTGCATTCTGTGCCTTACGTGGTCCTTAACAATTAATTTTTGTTGCTCTGCAAGCCATCTTTGCTGCTCTTTAAAGTATCAGCTCCTCCTGGCCCCAAGTGCTTCAACTCACCCTCTCTCTTCCCATTCCTTTGTCCCCCAAATGTGCACAGAGAAGGATTTAGAAATATGTCATATGAGGTCAATGCTGCAGACAGGTCAGTGTGTGGCAATGCCATGTTTACAAGCTATGAAGTCACTATTCCCTCCCAGGGAAACTTGGCTACCATTGCTATTGGATGATGCTTTTCTCTTAGACCAACTAAGAACTCATGTGTCTGAAAAAGTGAAGAAAGATATCATTGTTTTCTGAACTTTACAACTGTTGAAGGTGATGGAAAAAATTGATACCTCTTTTATATTCATCTGATGACCTAGGAGCCAACCTTGAAAATGGATTCCAACATGCTTATTGAAAGAATGTTCATGCTAGTTAATTTCCTTGCCAAAGGGTTCAAAATTAGTAGTTTTGTTCTTCTTAAGTTTATGCAATGATATGCTATGGTGATTTAAGGTAAAATATCTGGAGTAATGTTTATAGCAAAAGAAGACCTGTTTATCTTGTCTTCTAAAATCCGGGTCAACATTTTGAACATTAAAACACACTAATCTATTCATTTTTAGTCATTTATTTTTTCTTTGACATTTATTGTTGAAGAATAAATCATTGAATAAATAAATATATGAGCATGGTCCTAAGAAAGCATGAATCTACTATGAGTAAGGCCTGGATCTGGAGGAGCATGTGTGCACATACACATGTATGTGCATACAGGCACACATATGCATGTTTTAGCAGCAGAAACTGCTTTGCATTGATCTGGTCTCTGAAATTCCCAATATCCCTGGTGTCAACAGCATGAATTTGCAAACTGGTGAGTTCACAATTAAGAGCAAATTCTGTTACCCAAAAGCAGAGCAAGTAAGTAGCCCATATTTAAGTAAAAGGAAATGAAATTTGTGATTTTTGTATTAGTAACATTATGCTAATTAGCTAATTAGGCTGGAATATAAATGGTTCATGAAACTTAGACGAACACCTTATATTCTTCAAGACTAAGCTGTTAGCCCACCATTCAACTTTCTGCCCACCTCAAGTGTACCACCTAGCACTCTAATATCAACAAAACAAAAGAAAAATTCAAGAGAGACCCATGGAGAAGAAAATAACCATTTCTAACACTGGATATATAATACTTTTTGCCATAAAGTGAGAACCAATCTAAGCTTCCCTGTTTCTTTTTTTTATTATTTTTTATTTCCATAGGTTACTGGGGAACAGGTGGTATTTGATTACATAAGTTCTGTAGTGATGATTTATGAGATTTTGGTGCACCCATCACCCAAGCAGTATACACTTCACTCAATTTGTAGCCTTTTATCCCTCATTCCCTTCCCACCCTTTTCCCCTGAGTCCCCCAAAGTTCACTGTGTCATTCTTATGCCTTTTAAGCTTCCTTATTTCTAAAGACTCCTTAATGCTCCTGGCTCTGGGTGTCATAAGCTATACCAGCTAGGTTTGTGTAAGTATAACATAGGATGTTCACACAATGACAAAACTGCCTAAGAATGTACTTCACAGAATTTATCCCCAATGTTAAGCAAACATGTGACTGTACTTAATTTTATTCTCTGAATCATTTCATGTATTTGTGTCTTGACTTCCCAACTAGATCAATGAAAGTTATTCATCTTTCCACAAGGATTTCCATCTTTCATTTTGTGTAGTGTTGACAAATATTTATTCAATAGGGACTTTATCACATAAAGCAAATATTTTTTTTTTTTAATTACATTTTAGGTTTTGGGGTACATGTGAAGAACATACAATATTGTTGCATAGGTACACACGTGGCAGTGTGATTTGTTGCCTTCCTCCCCTTCACCTATATCTGGCATTTCTCCCCATGCTATCTCCCCACACCTCCCCACCCCCCACTGTCCCTCCCCCCCCACTGTCCCTCCCCTATTTCCCCCCAACATACCCAAGAACACAAAATCAAACACCGCATGTTCTCACTCATAGGCGGGTGTTGAACAATGAGAACACATGAACACAGGGAGGGGAGCAAATATTTTTAAGCATTAAAGTATAGTCATACACCAAAACAATCCCCCAGAACCATCATTCTCAGCAAACTGACACAAGAACAGAAAATCAAACACCGCATGTTCTCACTCATAGGCGGGTATTGAACAGTAAGAACACATGGACACAGGGAGGGGAGCCTCACACACTGGGGTCTGTTGAGGGGGAACTAGGGGAGGGACAACAGGGGGTGGGGAGTTGGGGAGGGTAAACATGGGGAGAAATGCCAGATATAGGTGATGGGGAGTCAGGCAGCAAACCACATTGCCATGTATGTACCTATGCAACAACCTTGCATGTTCTTCATATGTACCCCAAAACCTAAAACGCAGTAAAATATATATATATGTAAAAGAATATTTTTAAAAATTAAAGTAAAAATTCATTGTTAAAATGACATCATATTCCAGTACAGTGAATAAACATCACAAAATTCACTTGTGGCTGGGTACAGTCGTTCACACCTGTAATCCCAGCACTTTGGGAGGCCGAGGTGGGTGGATTGCCTGAGGTCAGGAGTTGGAGACCAGCCTAGCCAATATGGTGAAACCCTGGTCCTACAAAAAATACAAAAATTAGCCAAACATGGTGGTGCATGCCTGTAATTCCAGCTACTTGCAGGGGGTGGGGGAATTGAAGTAGGCTTGAGCCCAGGAGATCAAGGCCGCAGTGAGCCATGATCACACCACTGCACTCTAGCCTGAGCAACAGAGTGTGACCCTTTCTAAAAAACAAAACAAAAAGCAATCTCACTCGTACTAACTCACTTTTGATTTTAAAAATAATAAAGGAGACCCTGGCCAGATTAATTTGAGCAAAGAGGTGAGTGGAAAGTCAGGCCGGGGCACTCTCTCATGCTGGCTGCTGAGAGCCTCTCCATTCCAGATCAGCAGGAGCCTGGTCTGGCTAATGCCCACGCAGTCAGTCTGAGACCCTGCCTAGCAGACATTATGAGCAGACTGGCCAAATACAAAGAAGGCTATGAAGTGAATGTCAAGAAAGCATTAAAAAAAAAACATTTGAAACTTCAATGAAATCAATCTACTTCCAAAATCTTTCTTACAGGAACATTCAGAAATGCAGAAAATATGATGATATTCCTGATAGTGCTCATTCTGACAATTTAAAAAATTGAAATAATCTATAACAGATCACAATATGTAAATGGCTAGTATAAGTTTCGGTAGCATCATCCCAGAACTCTCAAAGAACAAACCAATCACCTAGACTAGTGAAGTTGGCCAGAGGATGTGAAATCTCCTGATTTTAAAATATTGACAATTCAAATTTTTAAAAATATTTTAAAGGCCAAGCAAAATATGTCTATGGGCTACATAGGCCTACAGATCATCAGTTTGCTATATCTTATCTATGTGGTGAAATGTGTTTGAAAATTATTAAATAATTTTAATGAAGATCCTCTTTGTATAATATCAGGAGAAAATGAGTGTTGCTCTAATTACTTAAAATACATAAAGGTAGAAAAAAAGACTAGCAGGAAAGACATCAAAATAATAATAGCCATATGTAGAGAGAGACTATTGATGATTTGTTTTCTTCACACTTTAATGTAATTTCAAAATTAGTTTCAAATGAGGATTTATTATTTTATAATACCTTTTAAAACCATCATAAAGAAGGAAAAATATATTTGCTCAGCTCTTCATCAGGGTTCAGCATTAATGCTGCATTACTGATTGGGTGATGTCCTTAAGAAGGGGCAACTCATAAAGGATAATGTCTATTCATTTTTCCAATCAGTCATGCTAAATTTTGTGTGGAAATGACTGGGAGGCCCCACAGCTGTGAATTGCTGGAAGACAAATTTAACATCTTTAACAGATTAAGCACTGAAGGCAGTTGTAAAAATAATGACACAATATATTGCATATAAAGTACTTAACCCATAGACACAATCAATAAATGATTACTTAAAAATAAGGTATTCAGAATTAATAGGAAGTAGAAGTGCCTTATTCTCAAATGAGAACTAAAAATGAAGGATCACATTACTTTTTAGTCCAAAAATAGGCATTTAAGAGTAAAACCAGAAATAAACTTGTAAAATGGATAATTGACAACAAAAATACAATGCCTATTAACATAAAATCAATCAATCTTATTTAAAAAAGAGTGGCAACAACATTCAATGGTAGTTTGCTCTTTGTGCTAATATGGTTTGATTCTATGTCCTCGCCCAAATATCATTTCTAATTGTAATCCCCATATGTCGGGGGAGAGATCTGGTGATAGGTGACTACATTCTGAGGGCAGACTTCCCCCTCACCGTTCTCATGATGTGAGTGAGTTCTCATGAGTTCTGGTTGTTTGAAAGTGTGTGGCACCTCCCCCTTTGCTCTCTCTCTCTCTCTTCTGCTCCACCATGGTAAGATGTGTTTGCTTCCCCTTTACCTTCTGTTATGATCATAAGTTTCTGAGACCTCCCAGTCTTGGTTCATGTTAAGCCTGTGGAACTCTGAATCAATTAAACCTCTTTTATTGATAAATTACTGTCTCAGGTAGTTCTTTATAACAGTGTGAGGATGGACTAGTACAGAAAATTGGTACTAGGTGAGCACGGCACTGCTATAAAGATACCTGAAAACGTGGAAATGACTTTGTAACTAGGTAAGAGGCAGAAGTTGGGACAGTATAAAGGGCTCAGAAGCAGATAGGAAAATGTGAGAAAGTTTAGAACTTCCCAGAGACTTGTTGAATGTTTGTGACCAAAATGTTGATAGTGATATGGACAGTGAAGTCCAGGCTGAGGAGATCTCAGATGGAGATAAGGAACTTACTGGGAGCTGGAGGAAAGATTACTCTTGCTATGCCTTAGCAAAGGGACTGGCAGCATTGTGTCCCTTCTCTAGGGGTCTGTGGAACTTTGTATTGGAAACGGATGATTTAGGGTATCTGGTGGAAAAAAATTATAAGCAGCAAAGTGTTCAAGATATGACCTGGCTGCTCCTAACGTATATAGTCATATGTGTTTACAAAAAGATGGTCTGAATTTGGAACTTATGTTTAAAAGGGAAGTAGAGCATAAAAGATTGGAAATTTTGCAGACCGACCATGCAGTAAAAAAGAAAAACCCATTTTCTGGGGAGAAATTCAAGTTGGCTGCAGAAATCCGCATAAGTAAGGAGGAACTGAATGTTTCTTTCCTTTCCTTTTTTCTTACCTTTCTTCCTGCCTTTCTTTCTTTCCTATGTTTACTTTTCAATACTATGACAAGAGGTTATTACTATAAGGCAGAATTATATGCAGATATTGAATGTTTTCCATTGCATTTCAGAGGCTGTTTTTGGTATGGTTTCAGTAGACTAATTTACAAAACAAGAATTCTTACACTAAGGCTATGTATATGGACCAATATAAATTTCAGAATTAAAAACCAGCTGAGCAACTAAGTGGCCAGCACAGCAGGGCTTCCCCTGGGAAACTATGCATCCCTGGGTCATTTTCACACTACCATTCCTTGCCTTCACTTCTGAACTCCAACTGGGCCCTTTCAATTGCCTGCTTCTCATGCAGAGCCTAGGCAGCAGCAGGACAGAAGCTCTTGCCTCTCAGCAGCCATTTAAACCTGGGAGCAGGAAGAGAAAACTTCCTCATGATGAAAGCCACCCTCTACAGTGTGCCCTTTTGTTCACCAATTTACCTTCTATAGATTCTTCTACCAGATCCCAATTTACCAGACTTCGGTACTCCTGTGTCAGACTCCTGCATTTGGTAGCAGCTTCTGGCACCCACTGACTTGACTTCAGAAATATTCACCTTTGGCTTGCCTGCTTTGATGCTGACCTCAGCCCACCCTGACTTTGAAATCATTATCTAAAGCTGAGTTAGTAGCATTTCCGAACCCTCTCCCCTCCTCCTTCTACACCAAAAACCTACCTGTGTCTCAGATTCTCACCAGCATTGTTGGCTGGAACCATATCCTGGTCCCTCCAGGTTCTTCTTGACCAAGCCCCTAACACCTGATTTCTTACAAGCCAGCAATAAAATATGAATCCAAATGTAACTCCTTAAGGAAAGCTTAGTTCAAATAATAGTTTTTAAAGTGTATGTTTATCATAACCTATTTCCCTTCTTCTCTTCTTGCTCTCTACTAAGCAATATTTGTGACTCGCTGTAACCTTTATTTTTACACTCTGTACTGTTCTAGAACTGTGTGAAGAAAAGCTGTTTAGAGACTTAAAAGAGCATGCTCTCTTATGTAATCAGCCCCAGAAAGTAATGAGTTGAAATATTAGATAATCCTGAAGTAATCAGATGACTTTTAATAAAGCAAATTCACCCGTATCTACTTTTATGTTTTGATCAGCCAAATAAAAAATTATTTTGCATTCTCCAAACTCAGATGAAATAACAGTGAGAAGAAATTGACCTCCCTGTCAGGAAGATAAAAAATTTTACTCTGGGTAAATGAGGGGTGACTGTTGTCATATTTTTCAAAATTTCAGAATCACATAGGATACCCAAGCAAGTAGCAGACCAAAGATAGGCACATAAAAAAAAATAACTATATCTTCATAAAAATTTATCCTTTTGGTAATGTAAATTTGATGATGATATTCACAAAATGACCAACTGCTTTTATTTAGTTATTCTTCTTAACAGGAGTGTCTAGCTTCTGGGCAAGGAGGAAAGAAGTAGTATTGTTTATCTGCCACATTTCCACTGGCTGCTTTAACAACAGACTGTACCTTCAGCCTCTGTCTGCAGCCACTCAGTCCAATGGGCACTGGGCTGTGATCCATTCAACACTGTGTTGCACAATCTCAGACACAGCCTTTTATGAAGTTATGACTTGAAACTCAGACACTGACCTCACATAGTAACCATGAGTACACACAGGTCACCATGGCCAGAAGAGAAGAGGATGCCAGAGCTGGAAGCCATGAGCAACTCAAAACATGCAAAGAAACAAGACATCACTTCAAGGGGAAAGCCAAGATAGAGACATTGCAAGTGCCCATCAATACAACTCACTTCTTGCTCAGCGGCAGCTGAAACAGGAGTTAGGTCTCTAGGCCTGAGTAGGCTTGTGAGTTCTATACCATCGCGGCTTAGGTTTTCACAAGGAGAATACTACTAGAAAACTAAGTCTTACATGACCACTGCTCTTGGCTAGAATTACCATATTTTCCATTCTTCTAGATAACAGTAGGAAACTTGAAGTAACATTTTCAAGATTTTTCACTTCTTCTTTCTGCTCCTGAGGCACAGTTTTGTAATCTGGAAAAGAGTACTATTATCTCGTCCTTAAATCAGTATAAAAGTTGAGAGGTTAAAAACATTGTTTTGGTTCACATCATTTGGCAAGAAAAGACTATCTCGACAATGAATATTTTAGGTAATAATTTAACCCAACCCTATGCTCTAAATCAAACAGTACTGGGAACAAAATTTTCTAAGACAATTAGATAGAAACATCGGGGCAACTGAATTGCAAGTTAACATGTTTATCTCTGCAGGTTGCCATGTAACTTTCTCCTCTGTCTCGAGAAAGTTCTGAAACAGATAGCAAGGACTTTCGCTTGGTGTACTGCTGAGACACCCCAAAAGAGGGTCACTGTGAGGTACTAGTGCAAACATGTCCACAGAGAGCAGCACAGTAGATCACAGGCCAGGAACAAGAAGAAACAATTCAGTACTATCAGTCAGTGTGCCTCCCGCCTGGACACCACAGAAATACTGGCAAAGCTAATGCTTTATAACAAGCTCATTAACATTATCAGATTCCTACTCCTTCCAGCATTATTTAATAAAACTGAGAGGAATCATCTGATTTTATAGTTCTTTCCAAACTATCAATTTGTATTTTCAAGTCAAAATTAAGACTGTCCTCAAAATAGAATAATGTCTAAACCTGTTCATTATGGAAAGTCCATTTAAGCTTGAAGCTTTGCCATTCCAAGTTGAATTCTGACTTTGAAACATCACTGGCAAATCTGAAAGTAAAATAAGAAAAACTGAAGCAATGGAAAAATCTCCCCTGGCCCACGGTGTTGAGTGGAAGGTATTTCTATTCCTCAACATGTGTTTTAGAGCTTTCTTTTATGAAGAAGAAAGATCATCCACTCCTGTGTCATGGATATCATTGCATAAGGAAAATAAATTTTTGTAGAAGTAAAATTACCTTTACTATTACATTTTTTAAATGAACAGGCAATATTTTAAAGGGGCAATTTTATCCCAACAGTCTCCTTATCTTGATACTTTGAAGAATATCATCTGCTCTGGAAATAGGCCACCAAATACCTTTTCCCGGTAAAAACTACAACATGAATTATTGATTATTTGCCTAAAATAAAATTGTCACTAAATGACAAAAGGAGATGGAGGTGCTCATTTTATTTGTGGCATCCCAAACTCAAATAGTATTTCAAAAAGATAATGGAAAGAATAATTTTTTCTTTAATTTAGATAATTAACTTTCCCTTATTTATAGTAAATATGGTACTGAGATAGCAGAACACATAAATAATTTTAGGAAAAAATTATTTCTCAAAATCTTCTTATATACTAACTTTAAAAGTAGAAAAGTGATGTCCATGGCAAAAGAAAAAAAAGGCAGGGAAGGAGGCATCTGAACCAATTATCACTAGAAAGAAATTAAAAAATTAAATTAGGCTGGGTGCAATGGCTCACACCTGTAATCCCAACACGTTGGAAGGCCAAGGCAGGCAGATCACTTGAGCTCAGGAGTCTCTCAAGACCAGCCTGGACAAACTGACGAAATCTCATCTCTACAAAAAAATACAAAGATTAGCCAGGAGTGGTGCCAGACACCTCTAGTCTCAGCTACTTGGGAGGCTGAGGTTGGAGGATTACCTGTGCTTCAAAGGTCAAGGCTGCAGTGAGCCTTAATCATGCCACTGCACTCCAACCTAGGTGACAGGGTGAGATCCTGCCTCAAAAAAAATTTTTTTTAACCAGTATCTGTTTTCAAATTACTGTAATATAGTTTTTCCTCAAATTTTGAAGAATTTCTAATCTATTTTTCTGTATCTTCCAAGCAAGAGCAATTTAAAGTCTGGATCAAAAATGGGTTTTCTTCATTCATTATAGAAAATAGTTAACAATTGTTATTACAGAAACATTTTTATTAAAAAAATTTTTATATTAAGCAGCCCCACTGAACCAGAATACATTCAGAGTGACTCCCTTACATAAACCTGTGATGCTTTCATAGTATCAGTGATAGTGACAGGAGGTAGTCAAATGCCTAGGCGGATGGGGTGCATCCCTGGTGAAATCCCACCTTCAAGCCAAATACAGTTTAAAGTCTAGCTAGAAGTCTTGGGTAAATCCACAGACCAGATTGAGAAGCTGTCTTCCTGTTTGGCACACTTTCCTCTGACTAATCCCCCCCCTTCACCTATTTTACATATATCTACCCTTTCTCAATTGGTTTTCTGCACTGTTGTGCCCACCTTTGAATGGTGTCTTTGCTTTAAACTTTTTTGCTTACTCACAAACCAATCAGCATGCTCTCTACTGAGAGCTGTTCTGTTGTTCCATAAAATTCTTCTCTGCTATCCTCACCCTTTGAATTGTCAACATATCCTCATTCTTCTTGGACATGGGACAACAGCTCAGGAACCACCAAACCTTGGGTACAACTATAATGCAGGTAGCCCAAGTGGGCAGGTTGCCTCCAGTGGCAGCCTCAGTGTTGAGTGAGGCCTGGGCAGTAAGGCAGCATCACTGGCCATGGAGGTCCCCAGTTGGCAAAGTGGCCGATAATAATCCTGTGCCAGCACCAGCATAAGTCTTTTTGAGTATTTGCCAATTATCTAACACTGAGCAAAACTAATACCTGTTTTCTAGGACTGTAGAATCAAATAGATGCTTCCAAATACCTACATCACATTAGGGGCAGTATGTCCTAGACAAACCTGGCATGAAGCCTTCTCTCTTAAGGGCTTTTTCTTTGAAGCACCAGGATACCCGCCACTATGTGATAATAGAATTACAGAAATAGGAAGTCAAGCAATTTTCCTCTTAGGGTAAATCCTGGGAAACTGAGAGGAAATATCAAAATTAGTTGCTGCTATGTTCAAGACAAATATGATTAATTTTGAAGGCACATCATCACTAACTATCAGAAAAGGTAATTACAGAAACTGGAATAAACTGAGAGGTGTAACCAACTACTCATCTGTCAGGGATGTTTTTAAGAAAGAGGAGAATTGAGTCACACCTTCACCCACGTCCTGTTCTGTCATGCCTTTTTTCTGCCCTACATAATAAATGACAAAGTATAAAATCACTTTTTGGCAGGGTGTGGTGGCTCACACCTGTAATCTCAGCACTCTGGGAGGCCTAGGCAAGTAGATCACGAGGTTAGGAGATTGAGACCATCCTGGCCAAGATGGTGAAACCCTATCTCTACTAAAAATACAAAAATTAGCTGGGCCTGGCAGTGCATGCCTGCAATCCCAGGTACGTGGAAGGCTGAGACAGGAGAATCTCTTGAACCCAGGAGTCGGAGGTTGCAGTGAGCCAAGATTGTGCCACTGCACTCCAGCCTGGGCAACAGAGTGAGACTCTGTCTCAAAAAAGAAAATCACTCTTTATGAGAATTATTTTTTTAAGATTAAACAAATGCCTCATACTCCAAACTCTACAAGCAGAAAATAAAGTTGATTACTGTTCCTACAATCCCATCTATCTCCACAAGCTCCTGTCTTCACCCCTCCCCCAGCCACAGCACCTAAATTTTTCCTACTATCCTACCACCACTACCCAAACCATTCTGTCTTTATCCTGCCTTCCTCCTTGAGTCTATGGTTAGGAAACTCAAAAAGGTTACTACATGTGGACATACAATATATGGAATGTAGCAGTCTATACATTCTATGTCTTATCAGATGAGAATAACATAGATATAAATGTATCAATTTGATCTTGTGACATATTTAGTGATATTTTAAAATCTCTATAAATCATCTCTTTAAAAGTGATTTTTAAACCACTCGGAGGTCCACGTAATTTGTTCCTGGTATACAAGGTAACCATTTGCTTGCCGGTGATAAACCAGATACCTCCCATTATTTCAAGCTAAATGAATTGCTAATTATTGTAAACCAACTCTACATCAAGTAATCTTTGGTTTTGCAAATAATAAATAAGGCATGGCCCTAATGTCAAAAAAACTCAGTTTAGTGAGAAGTTAATGACATGAATAAAAAATTATAACACAGCTTAGCGAATAACAGAATGGAAGCATATATGTGTACAGAAAAAGGCATGAATGAATAATTTTTTGAGGCTCATTGAAAGGCCCACCTGACAAAAATACGCACACTCTTCCCCATACCTGCCATGATGTGTGTAATATTGACAATGAGAGTTATTAATTTGAGATAATGAACTGTTTCCCAAAAGCCCACACACAATGTTGGTGTTACTTGGAAAAGACTGATTTTGGAACGTTTGTTATTATATTAGCATGGATTCATTTGTTCTTAGAAACAGGAGGATGTAGGGGGACAAAATATGTGAGTTTTGGTGAGAAGATAATTTCAAGGTTAGCTCATGAAGGATAGCCCATAAGGGCTAGCTCACATGAGACCTAAATTTAGAGGGACTAGAAAGTGGACCAGCATTGTGAGGGCATGAGCTAAAAGTGGCTAGGGCTTGTCCAGACCTGACTTCTTAAAAGCAGGGTTATTACTCACTGCTTCTCCTAAAAGCAGGTCACTTATTAATCAATCAGCAGATATTTATTTCCCCTACTTTTTGTTTTTATAATAGGGTCTTTGGAGTCAAATTAAGACCACCCTCCTATTTTCTAAGATTGATTTATGATTTCTTCATGTCCTGTTGCCAGCAAGACATCATGCAAAGGTAGGAAGGGAGAAAAATGAAAGCTGAGGTTTCTGATGCCAATGCATTGGGGAATCACCTGCTTAGATAACTGGAAGCTGATTTTCCTCCTGCCCCTCCCATGCAAGATTGCTTTAGATTGTTGCTACCATATTCATGTCTTCTCTCTCTCTCTTCGCTTTAGACAGGTCACCCATTTCTCCTCTCCTTACCGACAGCTGGTGCTAGCTATACCATCTAATCTTTCTTTCATCAGCTTCAACAGTTTTCTTTCCATCCCTGCCTTAAGCAGACTACAAAAAAAAAAAAAAAAAAAAAAAAAAAAAAAAAAAAAAAAAAAAAAAAAAAAAAAAAAAAAAAAAAAAAAAAAAAGAGTAACAGTTTAAAAGATTAAAGTTTAAGAAAGACCAAATAATGACTCACCATCATTAAATATAACAAAATTTGAGGCAACGCTTAGGGTCCAAAATCATCTTCACTTCTGCTAAGCTTCACTTCACAGAGATAAATCAAAGAATGATTTTCATCTTCACACAATGCTCACATAGTATGTATCTTTAAATGGTCATTATAATTCAACTCTTGCTAAGATCTACAATTTTCCTTCTAATTGACAAAATCAAATATAGACAGGTTCTTGAAAGTGATGTTTATTTCTAATTAAAATAGTACGGTTTTATACATAGGAAAAGATCCTTATTTATTCATAAATACTTTAAAATGTTTATCCAATATTAAGACTAGAATATTTCAATAAAATAATACAGTTAACATGAATTTATGATCAAACTCTGGATAAAATTTCATTATAAACAAGATGAAAAAGAAAAGTCCTTTATTATCCATACTCCATATTAATCATATATTATGGTATGTACACTATTGCTTAAGTATCATCACATAGTTTTGATATATGAAAAACTATACCTGTATTCTCTGACACCAGATTTTTTCTATATATAATCTTAATCTTTAAAGAAGTAATTAAATATGGGGAAAAAAAACCACAAGGATGAGGAATCATTTAACCTAGGCTGTAGCTATAACTGTGTGGGCTGAGGGCAGTGTTTTCAATCAGTCTTACTATCCTGAGGAGAGTGATTTAACCTGTCTCTTATTAACTCATAGGAGTAGTGTAAGGTTTTACAAAATGCATGACTCAGGAAATTTCCAGGCAATTCTTTACATCATAGTACCTTCCTACCTTCTGCCAGGATATCCTTTGTGAAATACAATGCAATGGATTTAAGGACTATGACCTTCACATCATTTTTTCTGCATTTATTACACAATTGGGAATAGAACAAGCTAGGCTCTTGACTCACGGCAGCTGGATTGTAAATGGGGAAGGCTGGCCCCACCCTTTCCTACTGGGAATTGTTAGAAATGTTTTAGAAAAAAATAACAACAACCCATTTGAGTTGTTGGTTTTTTGGTTTGTTTGTTTGTTTTTGCTAAAACACCTCAATTTAATAGTTATTCTGCATTAGCTCTTTCATTATGGAATAAATATGTTGTCTTTTCTTCCCCTTGCAAAATGAATATTCAATCCAGGGACAGAAAGATGTCAAAGTTCCCGTTATTGAAAACAGAAATAACATAAAGCTACCAAAAAATCGTAAAATAGAAGTCAAATTTATAAAAAAAATAATAATAAAAGCATACAAATGAATAGTTAGTTCAGGTACCATACTTCAGCCAACCTGCTTTTAGAGTCTACAAAGAATATTTGTGCAGTTTCTATCTTTTTGTTAGAGGTAATATTAAGTGAGAGTTGCTCAACTACATTACAATTTACTGTGGCCAAAAAAAGAGAGAAAAAAAGAAAAAAGAGAAAGTGGGGAGGAGCCAACCCATGGTGACTAGATAATATAGAAGAAAAAACAGAAGATGGGAATGAAATCGGGTAAAGCCTGCACTTGTTTTATTATATAAAGTAAATGGGGCCTGGTGCAGTGGCTCACGCCTATAATCCTAACACTTTGGGAGGCGAAAGCAGGTGGATCACCTGCGGTCAGGAGTTCAAGACCAGGCTGGCCAACATGGTGATGGTGAAACCCCATCTCTACTAAAAATGTAAAAATTAGCCGAGCATGGTGGCAGGTGCCTGTAATCCCAGCTACTCGGGAAGCTGAGGCAAGAGAATCACCTAAGCCTGGGAAGCGGAGATTGCAGTGAGCTGAGATCACCCCATTGCACTCAAGCCTGGGCAACAGAGTAAGACTCCATCTCAACAAATAATAATAATAAAGTAAATGGGACTTCAGATCACACAAATGTGAACAAGTACCCTTAAACCATTGCACTGGTGAAAATGGAGCCCTATTTATCAAATAAATTCCCCTTTATCCACAACCCATAAAAAGATAGTATATGTAATTCAATTATAAAGGCTACATCTGTAAAACACCACAGTATCTTACAAATTTTTTAAATGGTTATGTACCACGCGCTTTTATTGCTAACTGCATTTTATTGTTTTAAATAAGGTGACAGTCTTATTGAAGATTACATTGCTAGGTTAACAAGAACATACTAGCACTCAGGAAATTTCATTCCTCAATTGTGCAGTGTAAATGAGAGTTTAGCCTAAGACTTTTAAATGACAACATGCCATTAAAACCTCTTTGAGGAAGGCCTTTTGGAAAGAAACTCTTTAGGGGTAGCTTTTTCATCAAACTGATAGCTCCTTTAGTGCTCTGCTTTGTATATGAGTGGATCTTTGCTGGGGAAACTGTTCAAGCTTTCAACAGTGGTTCAGCGATAGCAAAGGTAGGACAAAGTTTTATGCCTGAGGCTTCCTGTTCTTTCCCTGATCGTTGAGGGGTTCCTTTACTCTTCCATTTCATTGCTGTGGAGCAGACATTCATGAAGAGCTAAGTGTTTTGCTCTTGCATGAAAAGATCATGCAAAAGGAAATCAGAGATGGTGACACGTGTCAGAATTCCCAAATTCCCACTTCGCTGCTTAGCTTGTGGAAAACAACAATCCTCCTTTGGCTCGGTTTGTGCTTTTCCTAAGTGTTCCACATGGCGACCTGCCCTAGAGGGATTTGTGTCCATCCAGAATTCTTCCAGCAAGCACACATTCAAGGAGTTGCAGTCTAAGGTTAATTTGTGCTGAAATACATTCTCATCTAACACATAGTTTAGGAAAACAGTTTACAATCTTAAGCAGAAAACTCTGGAAGTTTAATAATAAAATTAAGCATTTAGTAGTGACAAATATCATTAACACTTAAAATGTCTTAAAGATAATTATCAATTACTTTCCAAATGGGCCCACTGGAAACTGTCCCAGCAGGGGCTTATACCAATGCTGAACTGTTAGAAGATCCATTATGTGAGTAGGGAATGAAAGGAAATACTAGGATAAGGAAGCCACCATGGCCCGGGCGCGCATGCGGGTACACACACACACACACACACACACACACACACACGCACCCTGTTATGCATACATACTTTGCAAAATACCTGGCCATTTTCAAGGCTTTCACTAGCTTTCCTGTGGCAGGCACCAAGCCCACGTGTTTAGCGTCCAGTGTCCTCATAACGAGTAGAATTGGCAGTCATCAAGTTGAGAAGAAAAAGTGAACCAAGTATTTGATCTTATGGTCGGTTTATACTGGTTATTTATATCTTGTTAGAAATAAATCAGAATGTTCAGAATTGTTTTTGGCAAACATGAAGACATCTAACGTAAAGTATCTGCATTAATAATAACCTATTGCATATGCAATTTAATATCATCATGATGATGATTTGGCCTCCTCCTCTCCCCCTCCAAAGCAGCCCATTCAAAAAAAAAAAAAACACTAAGGAAAAAGAGGAAAACTTGCATTTTTCTGTGAAAATTTACATAAGGTATGGACTTCCTATCTGTACAGTTTTTAAAGTATTTTAATTGCAATAAAAGCCTTGCCCTATTTTGTATAAGCAGGAGTTAATTTAGACACAAAGGAGAAGCAATGAAAATGAGCTAATCTATATTATGTGAGGTAGTTAAGTGCTGCTTTCCAAATTAATACACCAGGAACTAGAGGAGAGACAGGATATCTCCTCAGCACTGGGGCCTTGACTCACACTCCCTCTCTCCCTGCCCATGTGATTAAATTTGTGTTTAGATTAATGGGAATCTTCTAAACTTCACATATATGCATTGTTCCTGAAAACTAAAAAAAAAAAGATATTAACATAGTTAACAATAATGTGGTCTTGATGAATATGCTCAGGAAATGCAAAACACTGATAGAAACATAAAATACAACCCTAATTCTATCCTGCAGCAAAAAAAAAGGTTTCTTTTTCTTTAGCATTTTGATCAAAAAAAAAGAAAGAAAATATTTTATTTAGATGAATGCCTGACGATGAAGTATACATACATTAAGACTACTTCAAAGGTTTCCCCATACTATCCAACAATAACAAATATACTCCAAAATATTCCCTTACTAAGCCTGACTTCTCCGTGTAAGAATCTCACCTTATTTTCCTATTGAGAAACTCGAGGCACAGTTCTTAGGAGACACCCTCAATGATTCAGAAGCAGACAGCAACTGCAGCCCTAACTCCCAGGTCCAGCTTTTTCTTATAGAATACTTTCCAGAGTTTATGCAGTCTTCAACTTCTTTAAACACAGCTTTCGGTCATTATAGAAATAAAAATGGTAACATCTCTTTACTACATTCTGAAAAATTATGCTGAAAAACAAAAAAACAGTGTACCCTACATTTATTTTCTTTAATAGAAAACTCTTCTTCCAACAGTGCTCAAAATCCAGGCTAATTATATGACATAAGTAACAAATAATCTCCATCTTCTCCAGTCTTCAAATCAGTTTCAGAACAGGAGTTTGGTTAAAGCTCTTCCCTGCCATGAAAAAAACAAAGAGCAATTCAGTTTAAAAAAACAAACAAACAAAGAATGCAATTATTGTCACATATCACTAAGCTATATTCCTAAAATCATGAATACTTTTTATTTTTTATTTATTTGAAGGAAAGTTGTCCTGTGCTGTGCTAAAAATTTTTTTAATCCAGTCTACAGAGACCATGTCATGCTTTAATTAACTGAATCAAATCTGAGAATG